>JAUMTR010000027.1:2210195-2242596 GCA_032270685.1 Microctenopoma stevenorrisi | reverse complement strand
GGGGTCACTGAGCTTACCAAGCAAATTTGAGTTTCTATAATTCGTTCTAAAGGTTTTGGAATCAATAAAATGACAACGGTGCCCAAACACATGCACCTGCCTAATTTTGCACACTTTCAGTAAATCCTATAAACTTTGTTTCACTTGTCAAATATCACTGTTTGTGTCCCCTATATGATATATTTAAATACTATGAAAGTAACAGTAACAACCAATGATTTATACAGGAATATCATGAACATTGAAAAGGTTGCCCAAACTTACGCACCCCACCGTACTTGATTTTGATTTGTACTCTGGAAACAAAATACCAAGTAAAAAGTACTTATTACAAAATGTTAATTTAACTTACATAGTGAAGTTAGTGTCAATTAAAAACAATAAGTAAACCGTACTATTAAAAAAAAGTTTTTTTTTAATTAAATAGCTAAGTTGGTCACCAAGATGCAATCACCCAAAAAAATGTATGTAATCAGTTTCAACAATTTTTTCAGTTGTATTAAGGTGTATTATCGGGTTTTACTGTAATGTTAAAAAAAGAAAAGAAAACAGTTTTAATCATAGCATTTGCACAAAGATAGCCACAAGGCAGCATGATCTTGTTAGAAAGATCAGGCTGGAGGTTGGAGGGAAACTATGATGTTCGGTTTGATGAACTCCAGCCATTAATCACACTGATCTTCTGTACCATGGATACAGGAATATTAATAGAAATGTCCTCATGTACACAACTCAGTAACATCTTAGTGGACTTAATATTATTATTAGGTATAATAATGAAAAAGATAATTTAGTGCATGTGCCTGTTGTTTGTGATTTGTGTTGTTATTGTGAGAACCATGCAGAAGTGTTTAGTGAAGTGTTTTTTACTAGTCAAACTGCAATTATATGCTAAATGATAAAATAAAATGATAATAGAGCCAGTTTCTAAAACCTACTCAACCATTTATTATATACTATAACAGCTGACTAAAATGTATTGTGGAGCATTTATCTGTTCAGGTGCCATAAATTTGCCTCATGAGTTTGTAGAGACCAAAACTACATGTATGAAAAAGAGGAGTGTCTGTCTGCAGGGTGTGCAATAAAAATACATAACCATGTGTCATTTCTCTTTTAATCATGCTATTAGTTTTTAAAGTTGTGTAATTATAAATCAAAACTATTGAATCATTCTTGGCATTGCAGCAGTGAAGAGGCTTTGCTAACATTAGCCACTTATCTGGGTAAATACACCACAGCAGAAAGAACTCTACTTCATTGAATTGAGGTGAGCAAGGGATTGTCTTATTTTTAATTTTTAAGTTTTCATCGTCATGCTTTGATTCTGGAACTAGATTACTCAGATATTATTTTGGCACTTTGTTAACACAGCAAGTCACATATTGTAGCCCTGATGTAGAGCGGGGCTTTGGTATAGTTTCTCACACTAATCTGTCAAATCCACTGATTAGCTTCCCTCCTGCTGGATACTGGATGTTGTTATGGCATATGAAGTGAGCTGGCGAATGCCACCAAGTGAACTTTTCCTTGTACTTTTCCTGTGCACGCAGAACAGCAAACAATTGAAGCTCCAAATTTCATTTTGCTATTATCAAGCTCGCAACAATTTCACAGCACAGCAATCACACTATAATGAACTTCCAGAAGCAATTAAAGCCTCTTTCCTGTGGAGGCACTTTCATGAATACAAGAAAGACGGCTTTCTCACAGACTCTAATCACAAAGCATTCCAGCCGAGGTGTCACATTGGCTTTGTTTTTTGCCAGAAATCCCTTCAGGAGGCCTCAGTAAGGTCCTCTAATCAACACACTTCCATCTGACAAAACCTAATGTGATTTAATTTATATGGCGTGCCACTGATTCCATCACACTTCAAATTATAACATCAACCCTGAAACGCAGGTTAGTTGAACATGTATTGGCTGGAGACCTTGTTTAAACAGCATTCACAGATCATTCTAAGGTTTCCAGCTGGTCTAGCCTGAGGCTCCACATATCTCCTTAGTGAAAACCTTAAGTTATAGTTAGCACGGAATTACTTAATGCCTACTTGATTTAATTTCAAAACTCATAAGCAACAATAAAAGTGCAGAGTGCAGCGCTTAAACCTAATGAGCAGAAATAATTGCAACACGGAAGTGCACTTTAGGCATATACGTAACCATTTAACAACAGAATCCGTTTTACTGAAGGTCTATTATTTCATGTCACGATAAGGCATTATGGCAGGTCCCTATTACAACAAGGAAAAGTTAATGTCCGTTAATTAAAAAACACGTTTCAAAAAGAATAGTTGGCAGAGACTGATATAGCAAAAGCATTAGCATTTAGCCCAGTCATCATCTTTCCACTGATCATAGTCATGGTAGGACCTACTCTGCTTGGGGTCATTGTCTTGCTGCACAGTCTAGTTGTGTTGACCTGATGTTCTTCAGGATTCTCATGTTAATCATGTTGCTTCACTTAAAGTGAGAGTTATTTAATTCTGACTTATGGGTATTGATACTTCTGTATCACTGAGTTTCTCCACTTTTATCCCAAATTAAAATGTATTCAGCTTTCCCTACAAGACTTTAATGAAATCTCTAATCACCCACACTAATGAAATTCTTTCAGGGTAAGTCAGGATGCCTTGACCCCCTCGCAGGTAATAAACTATAAGGTAGCTGCCTTGAAATTAAATATTAATTAGCAGCAAATGCTAAATAAAGTTGCAGTTATTCAACTTAGCTGCTGGTGGACCACTATTTCAAACCTTGAGCTCTTAACAGAACAGCTGATGTAGAACAGTATGCTAGTCCATCTAACACCTCCAAGAGCTTAAAACAAGCACATAATGCACATACTGCTGAACTCTGAGTCCTGCCTTTGTTGACTTGTAGGCATAAACCTTATGAGGCTGTGCTGATACTGAATTTTGAATCGAAGGTTGGATCAAGTATCTGCCTGATAAAAGACTTTTCTGTATTTTCACTGAGGATGATACCACTGTTTGACAGATAGCATTTCTAAAACAACAGTGTCATCGAATGACAAGTGCTTACTGGAAATCTTATTATATCCTGCTGCTAAATGAAAGAGGTTTGACAGAGGAAATTTATTAGTGAAGAATTTAAATTAGATATATGCAGCCAATTTAAGTTATGAAGTCAATGAATGACCAGTTATCAGATGTATTATTATATTAGCATTTAACAACAGTTAGTATATTGTATTATTTATATTAGTCTAATTATTATTAGTCTTAGTTATCAGTAACTACTCCGTAGGCTCCTTCTAGAAGAAGGTACTTGAATGCAACCCATCTGTACTTCCCAAAAGTTGGGGAAACCAGTATGCCAGTGGGTGGTTATCACATCTATGTGTCCTAATTAGGAGACAGCTAGTGGCCATATACCAACAGCATGAATGACTGTTGGTAAAATACATTACAAGTGTCAAAGAGTCCACATAGAGAAGAGATTGGGGTGCAAAATGCAGGACATGGAAATGTAAAACATCAGTTTGCTTTTCAATAGCCAGTGTAATTCACTTTTATGATTGCTTGTTAAGTTAAGGGTGAAGTTCTCTATTAAAGGTTTTCTAAATAATTAGTAACTATCAGTGGCACTCTATGATACATTCATGCAACTAAACTATATTACTTAAATACAGCAATCACAGGTTTTGCTTTAGAAAGCTGCAGGGTTTGTGCAACAATTAAAATGTTAGCATCTCAGAATGATAACCACTTGAATAGATTTCTTTACTAAATGGGAGAGGTCATCTGACATGAGAGCTTTCCGTAGTAGTGCATTTTTTTGTCCTTGCTTCTGTCACTACAGACATGAAAATAAACCAGATTTCAAACATTTCAATGACGTCTAATGTTTCATGAACAGGGAAATGCTTTCACCTGGCTTGTTATCCCTTAATTCCCTCCCTTGATTCATGCTGAAAAGAATAATTTTATATCAATATACAATTATAGTTTTATACTTATATATAACATGAGTACAAATGTGTTCCGATTGAGCCTCTAGGTTGATTTCCAAAGATGAGTAAAGGTTAATTCAGACAAACAACAAAAGCTTTGTCTTACCGGTGTTGAGGTCCTTATATTCTTGGGAGAAGTGCTCGTTCTGATGCACCCACTCCCCATTGCATTTGAAGAAGATCTGTAAGGCCGGTGCAGCTCGACAGCGCAGCTTGATGGGGTTGCTCTTGACAATGTAGGCATCCTCCGGCTCCTGGATGAAGTGCGGCAGGGTGCCCTGCACCGAGGGTAGGGAGTCAGACTGAGCATCACCTGCGGCACCTGCAAACCGACACGCTGGTTATTTCCCACTATGTCTCTTTTAGAACAGTGTTAAATAGAACACCACAGATAAGACAAGCCATTTGCAGTTGGATACACAATTTAGAAGTAAAGTAAGTAGTACGTTCAAGTGCATCTTTTTTTTCTTTAAACAGCAGAACAGAAACTGCTTGAAAATTTAAAATGATTGCTCCGTGGACAATGTTTTGAATTTCTCATTCATCTGAGGCAAGCATATTGTAGAAAGGCAAAGTGTATACAGAGTCCAATTTGTTCCCCATTTGAAGAAAACTGTTCTCCTCAAAATGATTTGAAGATGAATGAAATCAGAGCAGACCAAGTGGAGAGGAATTAGAAGGGGACTGATTACCCAAATTGTGGCTGTGGAGTCTGAATATATCTTATCTCAGGCACAAGTCCCAGATTTAGGTCCACACAAAACATCCTTTGTGCTGTCGCCGACGTTCTTCCATCTTTGACGACAATTCACAGCAGGTTACCTCTTTCCTTGGAGTTTAGCAAGTGCCCGGCCCAGTTCACGACTATTGTTCGTAGTGGAAGTTCATCAATTTAAGCACAGTTTGAATAAAAGATCTGAGAGATTGTAGGAGCGCGACTTTTTTATTTGGATTTTTTATTTAGTTTGAATGTAGGTCTTTGCATCACATTGCGTTCTGTGCTCGCCTCCACTGGGTAAAGCACAGAGAGAACTGTGGGCTGGGACAATAAGGAACAGGATGTTTGTGCTCCTGCCATCACCCGGGATCTTTCTCAGAATTACACCTCAGTCCCATCAAGGCAGCTCCAGCTAAGCTATTCAGTGCCGTAAAAGCCCATGAAAGCTATTATGCCCCACCATCAAATTCAATTCTGTTCCCTGAAATCGAATCGGCCCTCGCACCACCTCTCTCAATCAATGTTGTCCTTGTTAAATGGGTAAATGAATGGATGCAGGTGTAAAAGAGAGGCCACACATAAAACAAACAGGCAGGGAAGTGAATGAATGGAAATAATATGCTGACATTAGCCACTGTAGGACAGGTAAATGTCTTCATCTTATTTATACAACATGCAATTCCTGTAGCTATTCATATCACCGCTATAGCCTGTTTTTTTGCGCTCAAAATATCCTGGAAAAATGAAAAAGCAACAACACCAATACCTGCTGCAAATGTTTCGTGTTATAAACCTCCATGAGGGGTCATAGTATGGTTCACATTTTCATATATAAAAATTCATGCCTACTCAAAGTTTTGTGTGTTGTAAGCAAGTATATGACACAGTAATATAGATGTAAAGTAGTAATGTAACCAAATACATATGCATTATTCATTTATGAACAGAAAATTCACTCGGCTGTGAAAGTACTTCAGTAAAGTACATTCACGTGCATATCACTGCGTGGGTGGCTGTTTGCCTGGATCACAATAAGGTGAAAAGGTGGTAAACCAAATGTGTTTTGCTTGTATCATACTCCATGTAATTTGATTTAGTTGCCTGGTTTAGCATTTTTGTGACTCAGTTGCAGTCTCAACTCAAAAAAGCTTCATCTGTATTTTTGGGGGAGGAATGTCAAGAAACACATTAGTTATAGTGGAATGCTGCGACTCTGTCATGAGGGCTATTTGTGCAAGTAGGTTAGAGAAGCAAATGGTAATCTATATGGATATAGATTGCAAAAGTCAACATTAAGAGGAGGTCTTGTGTATCTTTTCACATTCAAACAATACCAGGCAAGGTTTGGACACATACAGAATTTTTTATTATTAATATTATCTTTATCTGAATTACAGGGTAGACATTTATAATATTAAAAATTACTATTACTAGAAAGTGTCTTTTACATAAACAGTATAGAGTATGTCTGTGATGGTTCCATAATTGTTACTGCATGTTTATGATCCGTCCAATATGCCAGCCACCTCAGAGGAGCGAATTCAAGATGTAAATAAATATGTAAATCCCTCTTTTCTTTTGTCCATGTGGACACAAATTGGACCAGAACTAAAAGGGGGCAAGGAACTGAATCAAAGAGAAAGTGTGAAAGCGACTTTATACATATGATTTAGACGATTTCCTCTTTACTGTATGTTCAACATTAAAATGTCCAGGTGAAAATCATGCTTAATAATCTGATGCTTGTATTGTCAGACAGAAGTCATAGAAGTTGAAATATTCTAGTACAATCCTCCATTAGGTGGCATTAGTAAAGTGTTAATGTTAACCTCTCAACACTAGCAGCGAGCAGAAAGATTGGTTCTGTGCTTTTAAAGCTGTCGAACAACATAAGATTATGTGTCACAAGTGGAGTAAATATGAGAAATAATGATTCCATCTGCTGAAAGGTTGGAAATATTGTTACTAGCAGAAAATTAGACTTTTTTAGCTATGCTATATGCTGGTAGATAAAAGGACAAAAGTGGATGATGGCTTTGAAGACAATACATGAAATCAATTCATGACTATGTATCTGTGCAGGTGAACTCGTGCCAGCGCACATGTTTGAAAAACAACTGGACAAAATTGACTCCTGTCAGATAATTGGTTTCTATCCGACTCTGCTTCCGCCTATAATGCATTTAATACATTTACATCCAGTTGACATATTCATGTTATACATGACAATGAAAAGGACAAAAGAATATGCAGCAAAGAAATCAATGTGGCAATGGCTCGCTAGTGTTCCAAAAAAACAATCACAGGCAGCATTGCAATTTGAGCCAGGGTTTTGCTCTCAGAGGGACGGCAGCTTTTCTCTGTCCATATATATCACCACATGTGGAGGCAAGCCATTACACAAGCAACCACAAGCTGATTTCCACTCACACTGAGGTTGGCTGCATCTCAGTGTTCTGCTGTATAAATTATATGTCTTCTGTAATAAGCACAGACTTGTTTTTTGTTCTTTTTTTTTTTTTTTACAAGAAACAGTTTAGGTAATTATCATTCTCGTTTCTTTCGGTAAATTGTTGGATTTTCGAAGATTGTAAGAACTTTGTCTAACCTGGTGCAATCTGTGCCTTGTCGACAAGCATATGTGGCTGAGCTATTTTCGAAAGAACATCGTTGGCTTCCGTCTACACTCGGCGGTGTCTCTGAAAACTTTGGCGACACTTTCTTCTAAAAGAGTAAAGTTTCTCATGCTGAGTACACATTCATTAAAAAAAACTCTTACATAAACTGTCTGTCATTTTTATTGCAGACATTAAGAACTGACTTTTTCACTAAATATACTGATGTGGGATTTAAATATATCTTTGGTTTGCCTACCAGCACTGTGGATGAATAATGACTACCATTAACTGTAATACAATTTCGACAAAGCAATAAACATTAAAATCTTCCTTTAAACAAGCCCGTGAATGGGAAGAAGGACTATTTACGAGGTATATTACAGCAGCAGCAAAGAAAATACCATTCACACAATTGTGCCAGACGATTTAATCATTTTACCTTATTTCATGGCTTAATTTAAAGAGTTACATAGCCCACGTTGGATTAGGTGGTTTATCAACCTTCTTAATAGCAACTTGAATAAATCAAAACCTTCATGGTGGTTATCAACTCCTCTTACTCTTTTAAAAGTTTTTGAAAAAAAATGAACTAATGCTGCTGAGATGCTGTGGGATGATGTGCAGTCGAGAACTGAAGTAGTTCTATGTCTAATTTGCAGCTGCAACTAAATCCAAGTCTTTGTCATCCCAAATTGGATTGCAACTGTCCAAAAAGTGGTTTGGTTGGATTTAGGCAAAAACTGTACAATGCCAGAAACTATTTTTGTGTCACAGCAACAGACATCTCCTGCCACGATGGCATTCTTTCTATAAATGCTACTGCACTGAAAATATGCAAATATTCATATTTATTAAGTCCTAGGCACAAAAATAAATTTAGCCACTGGAAGACCGTAACAAACCTTAAGACTATTTAAGATTTTTTTTTGAGCGGCCTGGTAGCTAAAGGCGTGAGGCTGGGATGCAGGAAGTTCAGGTTAGCGACCTTAGCAGAACTAGAGATTTTACTTCTACAGAGTTGATCCAGCTGCTGCTTGCCAGCAAACCATTGCTGACAAGCACGTTACTTTATATCTGTGCCAAACACAGCAACTGTTGCTCACCTGTTTAACAAAGTAATGTCAGTGAGTGTACTAAAAAACAACTGAACTGCTGTTCTCCAACATGATTTACAGTCCGACAGCACTCACACTTCGAAAACAAATCATTTTTAAATCAAAAGATTATGTAAGTACTATTACTGTTATCAAGGAAAACAGTCTTAATTTGTTCCTGGGTTATTGTGCAAACCATTGTTGTAGCTTGTTACTGGCTAAATCTGGATCAAGACTTTTTTTTTACCTTGCAGTGTGTGCATTGACAATTTTTATAATCGTTTAGTTCGGAAGACTTGTGTAAAATTATCCACAGAAAGTTTTCACTCCACACGTCCACTTTTCTAAGAACATAGGAGCATGTGATGATTTACACTGCTGTAAGTGCAAACCAGCCATTGTTGTGGCATCTCCGTTAATAGAGCAGTACTTTTAAATGAAACGTGCACAATAAACTGTTTTGGATTATTCAATTTTGCCAAAAACAGTGTGTTTACTCAAAAAACCCACACTCAACCCTTCTCTACCGCCCAGTTTCCAACCTTCCATTTCTCTCAAAAATTCTTGAAAGAGTCGTTTTAGCTCAACTGTCTTAATTTTTCAAAGAGCTTGATCTACTTGACCCTCTTCATTCTGGTTTCGGAAAAGGACAGTCCACTGAAATCTCCCTTCTGGCAATGGTGAATGACCTTCGTGCTGCCAGAGCTGCCCACAGATCATCTCTCCTCATACTTCTGCCGCTTTTGACACGGTCAATCACCAGATTCTTCTCTCTACACTGTCAGATTTAGGAATTACTGAGGAGGTGAGACGTCCACACTCTCTAAGGTAACCACAGGGGTCCCACAGGGCTCTGTACTTGGGCCTCTTCTCTTCTGATTATACACTCATTTTTTCTGTAACATCATCCAATCCAATGGCTTTTCATACCACTTCTACGCTGACGACACTCAGCTTTATCTGCCGTTCCCACTAGAGGATACCACTGTATCAACAAAAATCTCAGCTTGTCTCTCAGACATATCGGCCTGGATGTCTGAGCGACACCTCCAATTGAATCTGTCAAAAACTGAGATCTTGATCTTCCTAGGAAGCAACTCCCCTCAGCAAAACATCTCAATCCAAATTGGCTCACTAAAAATAACTCCTACACAGTATCTGTGAAGGTTCTCAGTCATCCAGGTCATGGTTATCTCAAAAAAGGTTTATCCAATAGCAACTGGACATTCCAGAGAGCTGAGCCTGAATGAGCATGTTGCTGCGACCTCTAGGTCCTGTAGATTTACTCTTCACAACATCAGAAAGATTAGGCTTTTCTCACCCAACAGGCTACACAGCTCCTTGTCCAGGCAATGGTCATATCCAAACTTGACTATTGCAACTCTTTCCTGGCTGGAGCTTCTGCAGTTACCATCAAACCCCTCCAGATGGTCCAAAATGCGGTGGCCCGTCTTATTTTTAACCAGCCGAAGTACACTCATGTCACAGCTGTTCTCAACTCCCTTCACTGGCTTCCAGTAGCTGCCCGCATCAAGTTTAAATCCTTGATGCTCGCCTACAGAGCTCTGCTCCATCTTACTTTAACACCCTACTGGTAAGTTACACTCCTGCACGCTCTCTCAAATCTGCGAATGAAATGAGGCAAAAAATCCCGTCTTCACGAGGTCTCAGATCACAATTAAGTCTTTTCTCATTGTTCCTCCCTGGCTGGTGTAGCAACTTGCCCTGCGCCATTCGATTGGCTGACAGTATCACATTTAAAAACTCACTTGTTCAAAAAGTACTTCAAGTGAGTCTACCACACACACACACACACTCATTATGTTATCTAGCACTAAACAATTCCTATGCATGTTCTTTGTCTTGACGAGTTAGGCCTTATCAGGGTTCTTTGTTGTGGTATCTTCGTTTCTACGAGAATTTGAATGGTAATTGCTGGGGTCTTCTCCTTGTAAGTCGCTTTGGATAAAAGCGTCTGCCAAGTAAAGTAAAGTAAAGTAAAGTAAAGTAAAGTGTGATAAATTGTGCAAAAGTCATGCAATTAATTGCGATACAATTTTTTAATCACTGTCCAGCACTAGTTATAAGGCATCACAACTACCAAGCCATGATCATCACAACAGATTGCGTTCAAGTTAAAACTCTATAGGAGACTGTGGGGCAAAACATTCCTGGGATGTTTCCAGATGAGCAAATGTCTCTTGGAAGAAGAGCATACATCCTCCCAGTGGAGTATCAGAGATTAGAGAATAAGCAGCTTAGTTTATGTTCTTCCTTAAGTCTGTTACCTCTAGATCTCCACTATGACATCTTAATTTTCAGCCTCCAAAAAGCTGTAGATTCATATGTTAATGTTCATTTCTTCTATTATTCTTAAGACTTTCAAACCTCGGGGGATTACTGTATTATTGATAAACAGGCAAAACGTTATTTCAGTAAAAACCCTTTTTTTCTCTTTGGCGTAATTGTTGATAATGAATGTCAGAAAGAGACATGTGAATGTCAGCACTGACTGCAAATCAAGGATTTTATTGCTTTTACAAATTCACAACTAAGCCTAATAGAACTGAAATTGTTCAAATGGAAAGAAAGGCTTCTTCAACCCTTATTTAAGGCACTAACACATTTAATGGTTAGGGCATGTAATTCTCCTCTATCCAACACCTTCCTCACCACTGAGCATTCCTACTCTAATCAGCTAATTGCTGCTATGATGAATAAAAATAGTCACAGGGCTGAGGCCTGGCAAACCTCTCCTTTCACTTTCACTTTTTCACACATTTTAAAACAACTAATGATGCATCATGTCCCTTTCCTCTTAATGTTTAAACATTCAGCACCTTCAAAGGTAGCAGATAATTGGAACAAGGTGACAATCCACGCTCCATAAACCAGGAGCTGTAGTGCTGGCTGCTCCGCTCATGATGGATGCTCATAAATATCAGCCTTAATGAAGGAAATGACTGCGGCGCCAATAAGTCACTTATTTCCTCATTACGCTGGTTAATTTTAACACTGCGTCTAAAATGCTCTCTCACCCTATCTGCTGCCACAGTCACAAGTTTCCACCCGACTTAACACGAGGACCTGCAGATGATAAATGCCCTGGGTATCAGTCTGAATACAGGGACATAGAAAAGGTGGCAGAACTGTCAGCTCAGACTAACAATGCACTATAACCAAGTGTTGTAAATTTAAAGTAGATATACAACAGTATCATAGCTGTAAAGTACTCTTAATATGCACACAAATGAACTAATTAAATTTGTCTGTATCTTATCCTTAGTTTCTTTTTGTGCCAAACTCACTGAATGGATGGCGATTGTTGTTCAGATGGTTCAGATTGGTGTTCATTTTAAGGTTCTAGGAGAATGATTTTAACAGAAATCCAGTCAAATCAGTCCAGGTTGGGTGACCATGTGTGCTTCAGTGTGTTGCTTTTAAAATGGTACATTTATACAAAATGTAATGATACTTTCTTGTTATGACACCGTCACTTCAAAAAGATAATACACAACGAGGTGGACACTACAGCACTGGGTGGCTGCATCAGTAATAAATGTAATATCACATTAAACTGTAGTCTGTCCATTTATCTCAGATTAACATCTGCACAGGCCGGTACCAAGCTTTATGACACTGTTATCTTTGCACAACATGCACTTTGTGTATCGAGTGAACAAAGCCTTTGCTTTGCTCGTGTTCACCATTCAGGTAAACAATCTTCGCGTCAGTTTGTTGCAAACTCATTTTGGTCTCCAGAAAAAAAATCAGATCACAAAAGCACATTTCATGAACGGGTACTCTTAAAGTACATTCATGCACAGTGCAGTGGGTTCAGGGTGAAATCTGATCCATGTAGCATATTAGCTTTACTACATCTTTCTAGACTGAAATATCGTATATTTAACAGATTACCATGAAAATATGGGGGTAACTCCCTCACATGTTGTCCATCAGCATAATAAGACTTGTTTTATGTTATGTTTTTAAAAGCTGCACTAAATGTAATTCTAAAACATTTATAAACAAATAATGTCTACCAAGATCAAAAGTCTAAACTGACAGAAGTCTAAGCTGACTGCGCTGTATGCTTTATCTTCAGACCTACTGACTTTGCTGGACACCACACAGCCAATGTCTTTTAAATCTACACACTGTTCCTCGTACATCTTCAGGATGACTGGGGACTTCTCATTATTATATTTTTTACGTGGGCTGAAAATTGGAGGGCAAAGATGAGGAACGTCAGCAGTGTGAGTATCGGCTATACACACGATGAGCACCCTTTCAGCTTTTCAGCAGGTGTCCTCCTCATGAGGAGGAAGTCAGGAGATGTCAAACTAATCCCTGATACGAAAGGAGAAAAAGCAGCTGAAGGAAAATGCAGCATAAGGCTGTGGGAGACCGGAGAGTGAACTCCAGAATATAGGTGCTGGAGACACTGAGAGGACAGAGGCTGTGGTGGAAAGACACCCTGAAACACGCACATTCCCATTTGTGATACTTTTAAATTCACTGACATTTATTCTCATGCTAACCTCAGCATGAAATCTGATTCAAAGATTCAAAAGGTACTAGTAGTTTAAAACCATTTCCTGAAACATTGCTATTTTAGAAGCAATTTCCAGTTTCTGAGATGCAGTAGGTTCAATAATTCATCAGTGTGTTTGGTTGCATTTACACATTCATAAGCCACACCTCCATTTAAGTTTCATTGGACACCAGGTTTGACATCACAGCTTGTGTTTTCACCATGATTTTCTACAATCATTCTGTATATTTATTGGTTTACGACATGAGGTGTCTCTCTGGTTCCAGTCTCTCAAAATTTGAATCTATCTCTTTGCCTTTTACAGCAGTAAATTAGACATCTTTTGATTTGGACAGACGAGGAACCTTGTGTTACCGTCTTGCATTTTTTACAAAGAAAATGACGCAGTGACTAATGAAGAAAAATGTCTGTTGAACTAATTAATTCAATACAGTAACTGCTCTTATATAAATGTGTGTTTCTTTCAATACAATATTAAAAATTTCAACTTACAGCCACAATGAGATGCAGCAATAACTCATCTTCAATTTTAACTTCAGTTTACATTTACAAACAAAACAATGTAAGATGGTATAAACACATTGTTCTTGAAAATGGCTTGTACATAATGGAAAGAAGAAGTGAACATTGTAACTGGCCTTTGCAGGCTAATTCTGCACACCTAAAAGAAAGCACTATAAAATTTAGTCCAGTTAGACGCACACACACAACTAATGTATAGAGAGCAGATCAAACACAATGCAGCACATTATGCTTATAAAACTAATGCAGCGTGAAAGCATTTTTCATATGTATATAATACTTAAACAAATAAAAAAATATTTCTTACTCGTTAACGCAGCTGTGCCCAACGTTTTGATTGCAAATGTAGTTTGGGTGGATTTTATCCTATTGAAAAAATACCAGACATATGTTGATTGAAGTGAAGGAAGGCCAGTCTGACTTGGTCATTTGAAAAGTAGCTTGCAAGCTGAAAAAGTTTGGGCGCACCTGCATTACTGTATACTGCAGTTGGCTGGAGGTGTGACCCCCATGTTTACCCTTCCAGTTGGAAATTGATTTAATAAATAATAAGGGAATATTTTACCTGGAGCAAAAGCTACAGCCAAAAGCACCAAAGAGTGACAGAATGGATTGGTCTCTTCATGGGGTGTTTCAGATTAAGCCTGTCAAATGTAGCTGTGTGTGACTATGACAGCTTTTGCACAGATTCCATTCACTGCTTTCCTTAACTTAACATCACACAACCATACTGTAACAGCACAGAATCCCACTGCACCCAACTTCCATACTCATTTGTATCATATGTGTCCATGAACAGTTCACGTTGCACACTTACACAAAGGCATCATCGCAAAACAGCTGCTTCAGCAAAGTAATTGTGAAGAAAAAAACTCCTACAGGAGCAAAAGGTTTTCTTTTTCCCCCCATTTTGCTAGGTGGTCTGTCAAATGAAGCCCCCAGGGGACTAAACCCTTTGAGGATGACGACTCAATGCATGCAGCCTCACTGCATTGTTTACAGATACACATTTTGTAGCATGACATTGTCAAGCAATATTCCCGCTCCACCCTCCCACCACACCGTCTGTACGCTTCTCAGTAAAGCCTCTTACATGGCCTGTAATCAATTTTAAAAGGTTGAATGGTATGAAAAGCAATTACACGGCACATGTCCATTGTCAGGCAGCTGGCAAGGCTGCAGCTTGATAGGTAGGCTCCCCAGTGATTACAGAGCATAGATCTGGAGCTGTGTCAGTTATAAGTTGTTTCTGTTAGATCCTCCAGTTACACCAGAGGCCCAAGCTGCCTTCAAGGCCCGATTGACTGAGACAGCCCCTGACAGTTATTGACAGGCTGCTGCACTTCCCAGAAAAGGGCAACAGAGAGAAAGAGGGAGAGAGATTGGGAACCAAATCCCCATGTTAGGGCAGCTCACATATCTCATATTCTGTTTAGCCTCCAGTTAGATGCTTTCCTTTTTATTATGTGAAGGTGTTGCTTATGGACTGCTCTTTAATAAATCTCAAATATCTGCCACTCGCCATATATTCCATTGAGATTCTGCTTGACCCTACAGAAGAACAATAAAAGTTATTATTTTTCTTTCTATATTTCACTCTATTCAAAAGTTTACAATAACCTTTTCCCCAAATTAATAAATGGTTGTTTTTCACTTGCTGATCCTGCACAATATTGTGTTCCTAACCTAAGAAGTAAAAAAACAAACAGCCAGTTTTCTCAGAAAAAGTGATATGTTTTAAATTTACAGCATATTGTAGGAATACATGAACATCTTTACTGACGTTATTATAATAGAATATTTAGAAATATCTTGCACAGAGTTTAAAGCAGCCCTAATAGTAACTGGATATCAAAGACAAGTTCGGGGGCAAAATACAAGAAATAATAAAACTATTTTCAGACTGGCCCGAGTGGGGGACAAATGGATGTGTCAGAGGGGGAGGGGTGGCTTTATTACATAAATAATGTGAAATATTACCACCACATATGGGAACCATAAAATAATGGAGTCCTGTCATTGAAGTAGATGCTACAGTAAATGCATTAATGGCAGACGAGTCATCAAGATATCAGTATATAGTTATGGTCGCCATACAAAGTACACAAACATCACATTATAGAGCAGAGTTTGAATTTAATCTATTCCATAACCTTAACAAAGTGTATTAGTTATTATCTGTCAAGATCTGAATTTACGGCATTGTCTCTCAACATATTAACGTTTTCAGTAATTTTGAAACTTGCTACATGTGAAAATTGACAAAGTATTGTAATCATATTACTTTAATAGAAAACATGATATGGTTGCAATTGCATAAAAACACATTTCCTGAAATGAGTTGTATACTGTTATAGGTTTTATAGAGGTTAGGTATTATACAGAGCTAAACTCTGAAAATTAGATGTTCTTTGCATAACCTCGGGAAGACAATAGGTCTACATGTTATTGGCATTTCACTCAACTAATCCATATTTACAGTGACAGTAACTTTTATCAAGTGGTAAAAGTGATTTAACACCTATGATTTAGTATATAATACTAATATATGTACTGCAAAGACATGAATACAATATGTTATATAAAAAATATACGGCTATTATCCAGTATGCTCCATCAACAACCAGTCACATTTACTGATGCCCAACAAGCAAACTAAATTATTCTAATTCTAAATAAGACATGCAGGAATCAATTCAAGCCAAGCTATGGAACCAACAAGGACAATATTTGATTAGATATGAGAGTCACAGTCATCTGAGGATCAAAGATCACACCCAATATGGCAAACTCAACATGTGATTGGTTAAAAAACATGTGTCCCCGTTAATGAACAGCCGCAGCCTTCACTCAGAGCATTGAAGGCTCGAGCATATGTCAGAACAAAGGAGAAAATCTGATCAGATAAAAGTTGTTGACATGTGCTTTACTGGAAGAAAGATGTAATGAAAAGACGGTACCAGACTGATGGGGCTTTTGTTAAAAAAAGATAAGATAATAAGATCCTTTATTAATCCCACATGTGGGAAATTTGAGTAGTTGTGGCAGAAAGTGGACAGTACAAGTTAATCAGGAAAAAGTAGTAAAGTAAAATTTAAAAGGTTAAAAAAAATAAATTTCAGTACAGTAAACAGCATTACAGTACAGTAACTTTGTGAAAATAATTACAAAGCACTTTAGTAAGTGGACAGGACAGGGTGGACAGTGTGTTGAGAACGGGTGAGGAGCAGAGTCTGTAGGCAGGTGAAGGTCAGCAACAGACAGGCAAAAAAGCTCCAGACTAATGAGTCAAGAGGGAGCAAGTCCAAAATTCACAATAATAGACAGGTTGGAACACTAGCAGCACTAAGGATAATAGATGGATGGATAATAATGATATTCAGGAGAAGAAGAAATACAGCTTAATTACTATTACATTTTGAATAGCTTAGACATGCAGTCATCCAGTTCATCTCCCCATTAAAACGTGTTAGAGTATCTCCACATTTTCTACTCATCAACACCACCTGCCACCTCCAATTCAGCATCAGCATATTTTTTGTGTTGACACGTTGATAGGTGAAAACCTGCGAACCCTGGAGGTATCACAGACTGTAACATGTGCTCTGTGTTTTCAGCAGACAAGACATTTTCATTTCATCAGCATGCATTCAGGCGTTGTCTTCGGTCTAAAAGACATTTCAATCATCCTCCCAGTGTAGGCTTCATTGCTCTGTGCAGCTGGTGAAGCTACTGTTGGCATCAGCAGCTCAGTTAGTTGTTGATTAACACATTGGTAATAGGCAATAAGATATTCAGTGATTGAGAGGCTGGATTCAAGTTCCATTCAAGTCCATTTTCATAATTTTTGGATACCACTTATACGTTACTTAAAACTACTATGCTAGCACTACCATGAGACTGCACCCAGTCCTCCCTCTCCCACTCTGCCCACTGCTTCAGGTATTTATCATTATGAAAAAAATACAGTCACTGAAAATCCTCAGACAACACTCTGGAGTCACAAAAGCACCTTTTCATTAGAACTAGTTAACAAGTTTTCAGAACTCAGTTTCTCAGTTTCAGTAAACAGAACTTTATTTTTAAAACATTTTAGTTAAGCTGAACACACCTAAAAATGATTTATAGTACAATAAAAAAACAGAATTTTAATGATTTCCTACTAAGTCAAAACATATTGTTTTGGTTCTATATTTTAAACATTATTCATGTATTTAATACTGATACCTTCCAAAGGGTTATTACCACCATGAATAATAAGAATGCAGTTGATCATGTAACTCTATTTCCCCAGTTGCTTTCGCCAAAAAAAGAGTGAAATTGTTTCTCTATTAGCATTACAGTTCACTGAGAAATGGCTTGTTAGCATTGTTAGCAGTCATAATGAATACCGATGGTTGTACCAGTGAGCCGCAGGCTCATCAGCGTTACATTTGGATCTCATGTATAAACATGAGGTGTCTTCTGTCCTAATCCTCACAATACTGCTGAATCAATCCGTCCTCTATTAGACTTCCAGCCGCTGTAGAAACGCTGTAGCTGGAAATACTGATGACACTGATTTACATATTACTACACAATCTATCCTTGCTATGAATTCTCTTCTAGCTAAGTTAACCTTGATTTTATGTATCACAGGCTCACAAGATTAAAAGTTAATCCCAAGACTCAACGCAGCAATAGACAGATGTAGATAACTTGGTTTGTTTGTCCACTGACTGCTGCTTGCAGACACACATCGGTCTGAAACTGAATGAACTGATTTCCTGTGTGAGATGTTTCACCAAACTACCAATCCAACCTAACCTCTCCATCTCTTTTACTAAATCCCCTGACTTTCTCGTCTCCCACTATAAATATGGGTACTAACTAACAACATTGTGAATAAGCCGATAAGCCACAAATGACCAATAATCTATAAAAAAGCCAGGGTTAAAAACTGTGTTTTGTGTTACAGCAGCTACACATTACTGGCTTAAACTAACCCAGGAGCAGTAGCTTGTTCAAAACGAGTCTTTATTCATCATCACTGAGTCACTGAATCAAAAAGAAAACCTTTGTTGGGTACTGAGCCATTTTTGAAGTTAGTTCAGGGAACAATTTGGTTAATTGTTGCTGTGATTCCACTATTGACGGACATGTGCATCAAAAACTGTCAAGTACCAAAAGCATTTATCATTTAATGATGATGGAGAGGGAATTAGGTGTACAGACTGGACACTAGGATGCAACACATGGCATGGCTTAATAACATACCTACTATGAGCTCAGAAGTTAAAGTCATAAACAAAATGCTCTGTTATGCAGAGTTTATGGTTGGAAACATTTTTCTTTCGGTGCAGTAACTTTTTAGTGTATCAGCTGGTTCCACCATAAAACATTCCAGTAAGTCATTGCTACCAGGCCAGAAATAAACTGGCAGACTACAGTACACCTCACCTTAACACCTGTACTTTGGTCTGTGGATGGCTCAAAGAAATCAAAAAACAATGTGAAGAAAACACAAAAGTGATACAAGTAAAAACACTGTTAAATCATTGTTCATAATTTAACGGTGTTTTCACTGAAGTTCAGTTGGTTTTGTGCCTACAAATGGCTAAAAATCTACAGCTCTCTAAGACATCTTCTGAAACAGCAACGAAACAATGGTTGTGGATTTAGAGATGTCATAGTGACAGGGGTGCTGGGGTAGAGGAAAACGCTCCATGGTTGGACAGAACGAAAAGAAACAAGTACCAATACGAAAGATGTGGTTAACACTCCGGAAAAGTACATTTTACTAAAACATCTCACACTGAACCCAAACTGCTGTACCTCATCTGAAGGTGCTAAAAAGAGAATGGAACATGGCCTTGATCACTCTTTCTGGCATGGCAGACGCCGTCAAGTGTTACCTCTGCCATCTCATGGCACATTCACACTGAAAGGCCAGAAACTAATTACCAGTTGCGACTGCCTGACAAAGCTCCAATTCCAACTCATTTCCCCTGTCAAACAGAAAGAGGGAGGTTAATGCTGGAACCTGTCAAACTCAAGACTCACTTGGCAAACACTTGCCTGCTTACCCCATGCTCCACATCCCCTTTTTGAGCAGACTGTCCAGCTCACTGCCGTCCTCTGATGTTAAAAGAGTACCCAGCAGCTCAGCCGTCGAGAGGTAAATTAAATCTCAAAAGACGAGAACCATACGGTTGGGGCTAATTTATTTACAAGCTGGCTGATGGAGGCCACAGAGGGCCCACAGTGGGTTTCCAGGGAAATGGCCTCTAAACCTGTGCTGAGGTGGTTCTGATAAATCTTATTTGACACTTTGCTTTATAATGTGGAGGGAAACGCAAAGTGAAAACAGAAAGAAAACTGTAGGAAAACAGTCATTTGAAAGTAATTAGATTTATAAGTCTACACATTTAGTTTGTCAGGAATGGGTACTAACCACAGCACAATCTTAAAGAAAGCTAACATAACAATTGCAGTAGGAAGTTGCTTTTAAAGGATAGTGGTCTAAACCAAAACAAAAAATCATTGTGATTATGGATGGATGGCCAAGCTGATACATCCTACATCCATCAATACATCAATACATACAGTATTAGTCTGTCCTAAATCCAAAATCCAAATCTTTAGGCGAACATGTGGTCTCCAAACACCTAACCACTGTGAACACTGTATCACAGCGGTGCATTGACAACATAGTGAAGTTAAGTGTGACAGAGGTGTCACATGGGAAAATTGTAGTGCTGCTCGTGAACAGGTGTGAATGCAAACAGTTGATCACAGCCTGCTGTGTGCGAGGCCGTGCAGTCGTAGACTGGTTAGTGTGCCAATGGTGTTGCTTAGGGCTGCTAAGATGGTCATCCCTCCAACAGCTTCTTCCACTTCTCTTAACACCAAAATCTTAAGTCAACCGCAACAACGAAACACTACTGCATGCACTAAATCAGAGAAAGCTGGTGAGACTGAGGAAACAATAAACATGAGAGAGTCTTAATATGCAACAAAAGCCAACATGTCAATCTCACTGCACTGAAGCATTTCATCTTTCAGCTATGAGCTCCATCCCAATGATTTATGAATATATCATTTACTAATTGATTGGGTGGTTTGCTGGAGGTCCTTGTTAATATTTCATTTGACCTCACACCAAATTGGAGTTTATCATCTCTGACGGATAACTTCACTGTGTGAAAGAATGCGAGATGTGAGATGAGAGCTGTTGCTCTCCACTCCGTGTCATTAAAAATGCAACACAGAGCCTGCCAGAGGTGAGGCGTAATGAGCGGAAGCAGGCACCTGGGTCCTCATTGGGGCCTCCTCATATTGACTTCCACATTGCTTTGTCTAAAAAACCTCATATTTCTATGCTTCTTCACCAGGGGTTAGCAGACATCCGTCCTGTAGATTACAGGATTTCATAGGGCGTTATATATGCGGAGTAGAGACCTCATTCACTTTTTGCACATTTTATTGGTTGGAGATCATTTTTTGAAATGCATTTCACCACTTGGCAAGTACTGTTTATTTAAAATCACAAACTAAAATTTTATTCTGACCTTTCATTTAGTGCTTGCAGACGCTCTGGCAGTTACAGCTTTGAGCCTTCTTGGGTGAATCTCTATACGCTTCCCACATATACATTTTATCACATTGTTCCAGATCCACCAGATTGGCTGCAAAAAGAAACTCATTGTCTGTGTGTCTCTACAAAAGTTTTATCTTCAGGTGCTGATCTGTTTTCTTCAGGCCATTCACAGTTTGTGCATACTTTTGATCAGGAGCTCTGTCTCTCTCTCTCTCTCTCTCGGATATCTCCCTGGATTTGCTGCGTTCACTGGAGTGATGGTGAAATGGTCGTCCAACCTGCAGGTTCTCCTACTTCTGCAGAGTACTTCAGAAACTGTGCAGGTTGGAGCAACAAATAAGTCCCTTGTAGTCTGGTTACTAGTTGACCAGCTCAATGAAGAGACTCCACAGGTCTTTCCTTTAATTTTTTTTAATCTCAAACAGTACGCTCTTGATCTCAGTTGATCTCAGTAAATTCAAGATTTCATTTTATTCAAATAATAAATGTTCCTCAACTTTTTAAATAGCAGTTTTTTTTATTATTGGCCATTGAGTGAAAATGTATTTACCAGAGTGTCACTGTAAGAACCCGGACCTATTTCTCCTTACAGGAAAATTATGGGGGCTATACAAGAGACCAAGAGGCCCACACAGAACACTAACATGGTGGGTTTTTTTATACTCCTATTCTATGTCAAAGATCTGAAATGTTACATATTTGTCACATCGGGTCTTAATGGCTAGTTAAATCCTTATTTAGAAATAAATTAACTTAACATTTTTTCTGATGTGACATATTTTTTGTAACAATCTTTGAACAATAAATGTGGTAATAACAGAATAAATGTAATCTTATACTCACTATGAAGATTAAATGAGTTCGATCTTACATTTAGTTACAAAAAAAGTGTTTCAAATTAGCTAATTTGTTCAGGTATACTTACCAGTCACACCACAGTTTTGAGACTCACATCCTGGTAACACGAAGACCATGCCAGAATAAATTAGGGAATTCATGAGTTAAAGTCAAGCATAAAGGTTTATAGGAAAGATTGTCAAATGTTTAAAGTGTATATTACACATGTGTTAACGTGGGTCCTTATGGGGTAAGAAGTGAAAGTGTCTGCAGGAACCACTGTATAAATAAGGTACATGTACAAGGTACATGTAATGTATGTGATATGTTATTATGCAATATGTAGTGGGAATGGTCATAATCCTGTGCTTCAATATTCTTTATGTTGTGGATAATTCAGTCTTCATTACTCTCCATTATGGGTGGCATCACATTGTAATTTTCCAAAATGAGATCATATCATGAGAACTGATAGGCCTGTGGTGAAGTGTTCCCCCCAGCAGGGACGGGACGGTTACAAGCGAGTAGATATTATCTCCTCTGACACTCATTGTGTAGCTGACTCCCTCTGCAGAGGCACAGGCCTGGAAGCATTGTTGGAATTGATTTAGTGAACGAGAGCCAATCTTTGGACACTTTGCTGCTATTGACTGTGGCTTCAAATCAGAAATTCGAACAGAACTCAGTCGGGGATTTAATTAAAACTCAAAAGAGGGAATGACTGACACTGCGGACAGGGTAGATGCAAGAAATCAATTGTCCAATGCAAATGAGTTTCAAATCCCCCCTTTGCCTTCTGCTTCCATTATTTATTTATCTTTTTCTCCTTCCCAGCTCTGTGCTGCATTCTCAACTGAGGGCACAGCTCACTCTGTATTCAACAGTTAAGAAGATAAGCAAACGTTTTTAAGCTCATTACTAAAACGTGTGCCATTACGATTTGGATTGCTTCCCTGTTTTCTTGTCATTCAAAAAAAGCTGTCAAACATCCAGTTACTGCCAACATGAAGAAAGATCTCTGAAGGAATTGGTAACGTCAGATGTGTTTCTGGGTCCACTGGTGTTTATTGCCGGTGTATTCTTCTTAGTTTTGTGGATAACCAGCCAAATGTAAATGAGATGTCATATTTCCGGCGCAGCCACGGCACAGTTTGACAGCAGAACATAATGCAGCCATCTGAAACATCATCTGTGAACAAAGTTTTGATCGCAGTCCCTCAGCATGAAAGCAGTAGGTTCTAGGTATTTTGCAATGTTTAATAAAAACACACATGAAGAAATGTTTGACAGGACTGTGACAGGAAGGGGGAGTATTCCTATTACTTTTTCACACTGGGAACCACTATCTGAAGATGAAATAAATCAGGCGGACTAAGGAAAAAGTGAGCCCACCCAAACCTGACTGTCACCTGGCAACGCCAGCTCCAAATTCTCACTTTGCTTATTGTAGTCTGGCGAAGGTGAATAGGCATATTGCTCAGGAGACACATCATTTCAACTCGGCTGCACAGAGAGAGCGATGATTGACAGCTCTCTTTTTCACCCAGTCATCAGAAGCTACTGTATATCAGAATGGATGAAGGCATGTCTTTCCAAGCTGCCGTCACTTTGACGGTTCTTTGGTGGGATTGCCCTGATTTTATGGAAATTCGTGGCAAATCACACCTATTTTTAGGCGGCCTGGTAGCTCAGTGGTTAAGGCACAGGGCTGGGATGCAGGAATAGCAGGATCGATTCCCAGCTGCAGCACCCAGCCCATCCCCCATACCAGGTGTGTTCCTGAGCGAGACACCCAGCGCTAGCTCCCCGAGCGCCGCCTGTGGCTGCTCACTGCTTCCCCCAAGGGGGGATGGGTCAAATGCAGAGATAATGTATCAATGACCAATAAAGTTGATTCTTCTTTCAAGTAGTTCTTTACCTTGTTCAGTCATATTTTAGAGCACTGAGCATAAGTAATACAAGTGTAGCTGTTAAAATTTTCAAAGAGTATCTTTACCAGAGCCTGCAAATGATTTTAGATTCTTTTAGCTCATGGGTTTACTATATCCCTCAAGAGTAGCAGAGACAAAAGACATTTTAGAAAGGAAACTGAATACTGGATTCACTTTTAAAGCAATGTTGTTGATTGTTATCTAGATACACTGGCATTAATATGTCATATTAAAGTCATGACTCCTATTTGAAATGTATTCAATAATTATGATGAACTCATGTTTAGATTTTTGCTCCCAATTATACTTTTATATGTGTTGCAAATCTAAATATTTATATCACATTCATGTAATGTGTCAAACCAAAAATGAATGTAAAATTCTGTATTATACAATAAGGCATCCTTTCATTTATCACTTTATTCTAATAAGTTTTTTTTTCCACCGGCACACGTCAAGCTCTGTATCTGTAAATAACACGTTTTAAAGCAAAAAGTAAAGTTACAATACATTTCATATCTTATATGAGTGCTAACACCGCTCTTCCTCAGAGATCAGACAAATAACCATATTCACTGAGGTTGCTGCTTGTAGCACATTTCTGGTTAAATGGTCATTATCATAAATATGTCAGAGAAGTTCTTTCTATTGCTATTTACCATGTTGATTTCTACTGAATAACATCCAGAGGACGGGCCCAGCCTTGACCCTCGTCACCTTCCTAGCAGCTAATAGTGCATAATCATTGATAATTGGCAGCCAGCAGCATTTACAAAAGGGCCAGTGATTAATGCTAATTAAGACTTGGGAATGCGTGTGTGTCTGTGTGTTGTCATGTGTGAGTGAATTCTTGTGCTTCTGACCTTGTCTGTTCCCTGAGCCTGGTCCCTAGCAGCTGAGTTCAGGCCGACCAACCAGCCTGCTGCGATCAAATATGCTGTTTCAAAGGCTACTGGTGCTGCAGCACCGCTGCTTAAACCATGCTCTCACATCACACACAAAGTGAGAAAGAAGAGCTGACAGGGAGAGGGTGGGAGAGAGGGGGGTCTCTTTATGCCCTGATCTCTCCCTTGGATCTGTTGATGTCTCAACTCTCTGAGGAGAAGTGCCAAGTCAGCACAGAATTGAATGACAGACACAGAGACAGAGTGAAATCTGGTAAAGTGTGTCTGGGAATGCAATTCAAAGAGGAGAAAACCAGCAGGCCTTTCTTTCTTTTTAAAATGGCACAGCTGTCAAAGAAAGGAGATGGGAGGTGCAGCTTTATTTGCATTACTGTTAGTCTTTTCACTGATCCCAGCCACACAAACTGGATAAGATAAAAACTGATGTTTGCACTAAATACATCAAAAGATGTGATTCTCTTCTAAACAAAAACTACTGCTCCATTACCTGTATCCTGTCTTTGGACATAATTGCTACTGGGTGTTTACATGACAGACCTCATCCTGCCCCCCCCCCCTGTCATTTCATTACATTTGAAAAAGTAATATTTTGTTGTGGAGGAGTACAGTCTCATTCTGACACGTTTTACTGGCGTGGCATCACGAATGAACCCAAAACACTATGTCGCCATCCCCAAGGTCACTTCTTCACATAACTTGCCATAAACTGATTTAATAACCAAACTCCTTGAATTTCCTTTCAACTTTATTTATGTAAGCGTAGTCACTAGCAGGTTGGCGTACCTCCCACACACACATCTATAATGAATTGTGAGGCGGTGTCTCGACACAGTAGACCTTCCGTGACTGAAACCTTAAATAAGCTGTCCACCCTTTGCCCTGTGAGAGCGGGGATTGGTTTCACCACATCGTGACCTTTAACAGGATCAGTAGTTTAGATAACAGATGTATGGACGATCCCTGTCTGTCAACATGTGATGTTTCCCGCACAAGATCTCCTGACAACTAAAGCGCATTCAGCTTACTGTAAGATGAACATGCTTGTGCACTTGTGCAAGTCAGACACAATCATAAATCTTAAAACACACTTTTCAGTATTTAACCAACCCAAGATTCCCTGAACTCAGAGTTTTAGTGGTTTGAGGTCTCAACATCTGCCAGACTAGAAGAACATCAGTAGCGAACACACAGTTACATTAGGATTCTTTAGTAAAATGGTAATTTCAGTAAAACTTTTTTTATTCGACTCCTTAAAGGCATCTCACTTCTCTGGTGAGCTGCTACAGGCCAACAGAGAGCCAAAACTTTAAATGAACTCTGAGAGAAACAGGTTTTTTGTGCAGCTACCTTCTTTATTTAACATTCACGGAGAGTAATTAATCTGAGAATCGGCTCGCTCCAGTAAATTTTAAACAGCTGTGCCTGTTAATTTGAAACTATAATACTGCTGTGAACAGGTTTCTGCATCGTGCCGCTGCGGTCCACACTCAACCTGTAATATTTGGAGAAGAACAAGTGGTCACAATCCCTGTTCCCTTGTAAAATGACTGCCTGACTTGGTGGTAAATATAACTGTGATTGTGTTTTCATCTTTTTTTGTTCGAAGTTTTAACTGCCCTCAACTAACCACTGAACTTCTATTGGAGAATTTCCATCTTGAGCTTGTCATATTTGACCTTCACGCGAGGTCAGCCTACGATTTAATTACACGAAGAGTGGCAGCCGTGTGGTTTTTCTTTCTTTTCTAAGACAGTTTAATAGCAGCGTAGGATCCTTCCAGCATGACAGACAAAGATGTTCATAGGAAAAGGGGCTTTGAAGGCCTTAATAAAAATATGCTCACCTCAAGTTGGCGTGGACAGCTTTGCCAAAGGTTTTACTCTATTTCACTGACACTTAACAAGAAACTTGAGAGGACCCCACTTACTCAACATTACCGCTCCACTGGCGGCCTCATTATCTTCCACGAGCAAGCTGCTGAAAGGTTCTGGAGACGGAAACAATATGAGGGGAAGACAGGTTCCAGCTCTGACAGGGCTAATGCTGTCAAACCAAACCAAACCATTCCTAGCTTCCCACACAGACAATGTTTGGCCAACATCTACTGCACAATTTAAGAACTCTGCAAGTGTCCAAAAAACAAGCTTTTAGTTGACTGAGATGAAGAGACAAGAAAGTCTACACCAGCGTTTGGCACAGTGAGTCTTGTCTCAGTCCTGTGGAGCTTGTTTGAAGTAGCTACTGATGTGCTGTTATTTATGCAGAGCGAGACCGCAGAGACCACAAGCGGAGCGCAGTGTGACCCACATTCAGCAGACTTGAAAGTGCTGCTCCATGCCAAGTTTATCAGAGGGCAAAAGTACACAAAGGGCATGACCGTTTCCTCTGTGCAGCCAATCAGCAAGACCCCCCCAAAACACAGAGCACATAAACGTTTCATGTTAGCAAGAAAATGAGCAACCGTCTCTCTAAATACAGTAATTGTGTTTTAATGATAAATCTTGCTTTTGCTAGCACATACACACAAACACACAAGTTCTGTGCCAGAGGTAACACAACGGTGCAGTGAGTCAAAAAGCCTTGGCTGAGATCTGAGTTTGTAACAATGACTTTCAGTTATTCATCCTGAGGATAGTATGTGTATTCTTATTTTTAAAAAATGTCTTTATTACAGACTGACACACTGACTGTCAGAGATTAATGTCAATCAATACTTTTCTTTTGCTCTGCCCATTGATCTTCTACATTTCTTTCAGCACACAAACACATTTCTGTCCAGCGTAATGTGTTATGTGTTAGCCCATAGTGGCGATTCCTGCACACTCCCATGCTTTTTCTTTTTACCTTCACCAGAGAACTGACACAGCGTGGATACCTTCATAACTTATTTAAATCTTCGCAGATATTTAACTGTCCTTGCAGTGATGAGCCGTATGGAAACCTGCACAGTTTATTCAAATCACCAAACCCCTTGTTGTATTATGATGTTTGGAGAACGGAGAATAGAGCATCAGAAATAAGGAGCGGACAGTCCTCACGTTTTAATATTTAAAAATGAAAAGGCATTTTACAACAAGCATGAATAGAAAATGATAGCCTTAATTTTGTTTGGTACATCAGCATGGAGCTGCACTTTAAACGAACAGGTGTGCATCATATTTTATTGAGGCCCCAGCTCAAACCACAGTGATGCGTCTCTCTCTTCATGAGAAATTCACTCTCTCCCAGACAACTTGGGACGATTTCTCTCCATCTCTCTCTCTCCCTCTCCTTAAGGACGCCGGGTATTGACTCATAATCCAGATGTGATATTTAGCTGCAGTTTTTAGAACTTTAGAATTGTGAGTTTGGAACAAGAAGTTTAATCTGGGTGAAGCTCAGAGATAGTAAACGTCAAGGGACTGTTACACAACCTGGTAGTTGTATATTCTGTAGAGTCTGTCTTCTGGAGCTTGAATCCACTTTTGTGTAGTGCCTTGATGTACCACTAGAAGCACAGTGCTATTTGATGATTATGAATATGGTAATAAATTCATTTTGACATCAGAAAAGAACCTGATTATAAACATAAAATAAAGATTGTGCTGGATATAAATGCCATCAGTACTGCTGCTACTGATACAAAGAAGTTAAATCTATTCTCACTCGTCTAAATAATAAAGTGTTTGTTTCTGAAAAGTTTGAAAAGTGGATTGTGGGTCTTTTTCCTAAAGGGGTCACGGAGTCACCTGAACGACTGTTGTGTTGACAGTGTAAACCGGACTCGAGTTTCCTCCCTGTACTTCAGAAGCCAACGCTGGCTGACAGGCAGGAGGGAATTAATTACACACTCACAGATTCACACCGTTCTGACTGCAAACACAATGAGTTCAACACAAACACTGGTCAGCATTCATGCCCGTGGATGAATAAAACAACACCCGTCATTATCTACGCCTCTCATCTCTCCTTTGTCTCAGCTGCTCCACTTTGCCCAGAATTTGCTGACAGCCTTTATTGTACAGTTCAATATCTGAGACAAAAAAAATGCATCCAACAATTATACTGCCACAAGACATTCAACTATCATTTAACTCTCTCCCTCTCTAATGAATAAATACATAATGCATCATTGTAATGTAAGGCATTTTCTTCCTGAATAACCCAGATTGAAATAAATTGGTTATGATTAAATCCATAAAACCACCCTTTGTCAGGTTTTGTCTCCACAATAAAGTTAAACGCTTGTTGATCAAACAGAAATGCTACTGTGCAAACACATACCAATGCAGTAAATGGGAACGATTATAGTCTTGCATATATTAAGTGCTCATAAAGGCTGAAACACATGAAGCTCCATTATAGAAAGACTGAATGAATAACATTAGATCACACCTAATTTCCCTCTGCTGTGAAATGCTTTTGATATTGGTTGAAATATCATTTACCATACAAATGTAATAAGTAATAAAAACATTTAGTAAAATAAATCACATCAGTAGTAAAATAAGTGGCAGCATGTATATGAGCATGTACTTCTTACAGGAGTTTTAGCTCATCGTTTTGGTTTAATTGCCACAGTTGTTACTTCTGAAATTTTAATGTGGTGCTTTCTGCATGCTTGTGTCCGTAAGGGTATGTCTTACCTTTTACTGCACTGTCTTTAGGCCATGTTTGTAAAGATCAAGGGGAACGGTGTGCACATGTCCGTGTGCATGCAGGTGTATCCAAGCGAGCGAAAAACACAAATCGACCTCTAGTAACACTATGAAACCTTTTTTTCTCTAAGTGGGTCCACAAGGAAACGCATGCAGTTGGATGGCAGTATATCAGGGGCCAAGCTATGGTGAGACAGGCGGGGGCAGCTGCCCTTTGAATTGGAGGGTGTGTTCCCTCACTCCATACAAGCCTAAAGTAATGTGAGCGGATGAAATGAGTGAACTACTTCATTAATTATATTTTCGAAAACTGAACTAAATAAATGAATTAAAAAGTGGTAGCACAGCCACCAACCAGTTAGCAATTGCAATCTTAGCACCATTAGCTGATATGTGGTTGTATGAGCAACAGCCTTGCAGAACACAATTCATTCACTGTGAATGGGAGGTAGAAAAGCGTTTGGCAATTCACCCAGACGTTTAAAGGCCTTACTGTGTGTCAAATAAAACTTCCACATTCAACTAAGTATTTCTCTGTGTGCCCATGTAACAAAAAAACCCAAAGCGAGTCAAACACCTGCCTCTCATACAGCGGCTGATATTAGGATGACAGTGTCTCAGTGTCTGGGCAGACTCAGCAGACACGGTCTGGAGCTTCAGCCCATGCAGCTGCATAGTCGTCTCATGCTGCGATCAAACATACAGATACAAAGAGCCAGACTGTTTCCCATCTCACTGAGTCCCGTGTTCAGGGTGGTTAAAGCTCTGATCATAATTTATATAGTTTAAAACGGCAGTGTTTGACTTCACTACAATGAGGAAGTGAAAGGCTCACAGTGAGTTCATAGCATTCTATTTGTGACTCACAGAAAATGGCATTAAATGTAAAAGATTCATGTCTGTGTTAAACTACAATACTAATATTACATTTTATCTAATATTCCTTTAAATAATAGTATTATTATAATAGTATTAATATAATATTGTATTTCCGATTCAAATTTGATTTTATTTCAAAAACATAGTCAATCTGTGTCCAAACCTTTGACTGGTAGCGTATGATAATATTATAATAATGTGACTCTCCAAACTCCTCCACGAGGTGCCACTCTGCCATAAATGTCCCTGCTGACTTCTCACTTGTCAGAGACTAGTATGCTGCCTGTTCCTATTGGATGGCCACAGCCTACAGTGCAGTAGGAGAAGCCACAACTCCGCCCTCTAGACTTGCTGCTCATGATGCAATGCCCACAGTCAGTGTCCGTGCAGTGTAGTCCCATTTATATTGTAAAGGAAAAACGGTATCTGTTTTAACCACGCCATTAAGAATTATACTACAAACCTTTTCTACATACTGCATGTAAAGGAAGAAGGAAAATCCGTGGACAATGCATGCTACTATCACTACTGTCCACTCCTCATGCCCTGCCAGGAAAGTGTGGAATGGGCAGAATCTGAGACTTATTTTCAGCAGTGCGGGGCTTCTGATCCTTGAGCTGAAGGAGCTTTGCTATCCCCAGACACGCTTCCTGCACATGCAGCAATACTGGGGAACTCAAGCCTGATTGGAGAGGACAGGCTGGTCCTCTACTGCCAGCAGAGTGTTCAGGACTCATTGCAACAGCGTCCTGGCAGGGACACCGCCCCACTGGCCTCTGATTGGCAGCAGGATGCAGCATGGCTCACTTGCAGCGCACATGACAACAGGCAGGTTTAGCCAGATAAGGCTGTCTTGATGCTGCCCACATGACAGCCAGCCATAATCACACATTCTTCTGGAAGTGCTCCCTGTACCCTGGGTATATCTACATGAGGCTGGAGGAAATCACTCTTCAGCAAGAGAAGGCTCTGTCTCCAGCCCCGTGGAGTGATGGACAGCCAAGCAGGCAGGATCGCCTGGTCGACAAATAGCTCACGCTCACATGGTCCTCCACCACAGAGAACCAGTGTCAAAAGCGATGCTTGACACCCTGGCTTTGAAGCCTAATGGAATTAGGGTTGTGAGCAGACAGCTGGTTAGAGCGGCCTGCATGGAACCTAGAGTGCATTATTAAGTGTAATGAATGTCAGTGTACCGAGCTCATCCGGCACATAAGGTGCCAATTATAGAGGTGGGGCCTGATTTGGTTCTAAACTCAATGCACCAAGGAAAAGCTCCTTTGGCCTAACTGACATCTGCATCATTAACTGTGAGAAACTGGAAAAGAGCGCTAGCGACCGTTCTAGCCTCCAGACCTCTGTGGACCCATGCAGGGGCACAGGGACACACACTCTCACTGCAGCGCCTCCGCAGAGCTCACTCCTTACCTATTATTGATGAAGTGGGGGTGAATGGAATATGAATGGGAGACAGTCAGAGTGACATTTGGAGGCGATTAGATACTCTTGTGCACCAAAGCGTAGAATGTTGGCAGGGCAGTTCATTCATTAGTCAACACAGAATAGAGCTTCAAATCTTTGCGCATAAAGAGGTAAATAAAGCATTCATGGATATCATTGCCTCGGGCAGCCGGAGCAAACACTATTGATTTTTCTGGAGTGTTCTAAAATAATGGTCACAGATGTGTCAAGACATTCATCAAACCGTCTCTATGAGCCAAATCCTCGATGCAGTAAAAAGCCAATATGCTGTTCTGTTCTCTCAGAGTAATCAGGAATCCGTGCCAGTGTTAGTGGTGACAGTTTAGCTGCTTGCTACAATATACTCCCAACCGATCACACACACACACACACACACACACACACACACACACACACACACCACCAGCAGCAGCAGCAGCATTTTTTCTTTCTGTGAAAAACAATGCGCAGATTTCTGAACCATACAATCATAGATAGTCTGGGCACGTGGTAGATTGCCCCTTCTACTTTAGGATCAGAATTCAATATACTCCTGCTCACCCTGTTAAAATTATCATCAAGCTGAACAACATTACCTGCAGCCCTTCTAAGTTCATTGCAAGACCAACAAGCCTCAAGGTGCGTGTTGTCAACTCTTTCAATAGTATGTAATGAACTCACCACTAT
>JAUMTR010000027.1:2150408-2201906 GCA_032270685.1 Microctenopoma stevenorrisi | reverse complement strand
CTGCCCGACTCTCCACCATGGGCTGCAGAGCTTTTAGCCACTCTGCTCCACGGCTATGGAACAGTCTACCACCTGAATTTAGAAACACTGCCGCTCTTCCGCTTTTTAAGTCCATACTAAAAACTCACCTGTTTAAGCTGACCTACTCTCTCTAGAGACTGATTTAATTGTTATCAATTCCCGGTTCCTATTACTTTTCTATGGGTTTATATTATTTTGTATATGTGTGTGCATGTTTTTACGATTGTTTATTTTTATGCTCTGTAAGGTGTCCTTGGGCTCTAGAAAGGCGCCCACAAATAAAATGTATTATTATTATTATTATTATTATATACAATATATACTCTCACTTAAATAGACTGGATCTCACTGCACAGCGAGGAAGCAAGAAGTGTGTGTTTTTTTTTCCTTTTCAACAATTAAGACTGACACTGAAATTACAGTGCAACATAAAGAAAACAAAGAGCTTGGCTGTGTAACACTGAGCGCTAAACAAAGCCTTCAACAAAAATTGTAAGACTGAATATAAACATCAAACTTAATGTTTTAGATGTAGGGATATCAGCTCCCGTGAGGTTTTGTTATGAAATGACAATTCTTTATGTACAGTCTTTTGTGTTATCATCCCACACAGCGCGTGCATGGGTTTTATTCATGGCTTTCATTATGTGCAGCTCTCGTTCTGAACGGTTATGTTACACTTTCTATCACTGTTGCCTTCAGCTTGAGCTTTCGTGTGAACCCTCCTCCTCTGCAGTCCCCGGGCTCCATCATGTCTGGCCCGGCTGCACAAAGCATATCCAAGGGTAATTAACGTGTGGGGAATTAGACTCAGCTAGCCGCAGTCCTGGTGAATTAATACATGTTGACAATTATCTGAAATTAATATGATAGATTTCCATTGTCTTCTCCTGCTCAGCTCCGTCCGATCTTGGCAAGCCTTCAACTTCTTATTACGAGTATGCATCCACTGTATTAGTTTGAGTAATGACGCTCTCCAAAGGGCTGCTGCGGTTTCATCACAGACACAGACGTGATTATTAGTTAGAGGTGCAGCTAAACACACTCAGCACTCAAGTTGATGGCATTGCTGGAAGGCTTGGAACCAGCGGGCACTATGCGCTCATAAATAAGAATTCATAAATACGCCTCAACCGGGTTTCAAACCTCTGTGAGTAAACTACCTCCACGACTTACAAGCCACAGGTGAAATGAGAGGAAATAAAACAGCGGGCCTCTTTTCTCCTACTGTGCAGTTTTACATACCAGTTTTCTCTCTGTGGACAGATCCTTGAGGATTTTTCTGAACACGGTGTGGCTTCTTCAAGTAGCTTAAACCTCAGAGGAAATTACCTCTACAAGTGCAATTGTAAGTTCAGGTTCATATTTTGGAGAGCAATTGGCCCCACACAATCTGCTGTTTTCTGGCAGCTTTAGCTTCCGACACCTGTTGTCACATTGTGGTTTTACTATCTTGCGCGCAGTTACGTTTGAAGGGATGTCCCTTGAGGACAGCAACAAAGGTGGTGCGGGACATATTGCTGCAGCTTGCTCACTCATCTAATGAGTGCTGTCAGGGATTTGCAGCAGTGAACTCTGCCGCCCTGATCTGTGGCGGGTCACCGTCGAGTTCATATCAATAATTCATCTCCCGCCTTGGCTCCCTTCCCTGTTATAAAACAAATCTTGTTAGAAAAACCTGCCAACGCTGTCTCCATCTCACTACCTAACTATACTTGTAACTCTCGCTGCTCGGGCTGGAGAGGGAGGGTTAGTGGTTTGGGAAAGATTAGCTGAGTTCATCTGCATGTTTGGCAGCGGCGACAGGAAGGAAGCTTGACTCTGGCCTGTGATCTGATGAATGGAGTCTCTCGTTCACAATGGCTTACTTCTCCTCTCGAGCTGAGAATAGATGAGTTCATGAAGAGTAGGTAGAGTGTGGCCCTTGCTCTTTATCCTCGCAGTATGGCTCCTCTGCAGCCTTCCTCTGGTTTATTGTGAAACAACCAGGAGCTGTCAGAGGCTCAGCGGAGACCGAGGGAGAAGAGGGCAGGGAAGTGGAACGTCGTACTGGATGGGCTGCTCTGATAAGATCCAGGGAGACTCCTCTACCTTCCCGCTCAGCTGGCAGCGAGCGACAGTAACCTTTTCTGTCAATGACAGTTGCTAAAAGCAGCAGGGGGAATTGGAGGTACCATGTTTGACTTCTTACAAATTAGCACTGTTCTTTTTGTTGTTGCCATCATCTCGTGGCTCGGCTTATCAAGGTGGCAACAATTAATCAATTCAGTGTGAATAATGAGGCTTCTGGGGATATGGAGCACACGATGAACGCTTTGTAAACCCTTCACTTAATGCTCAGGTAGTCATCCAACCTCAACAAGTTAAGACGTGGACAAACCTAATGCGTCATGTCAAGTGGGCTTCAAATGTGTCAGGCCTTGATCACACCACTCTAGTTTAAACAAGATCTATTCACCAGTAAAATAGGTCTGGTTGTTCCCCTTATATCAGTGTGCTAATGAGGTCCCAGCATGACACTTTTTAATGAAACCATCCAGGAGGCCAATTGTCCATAACTAATTATCATATGCTAATTAGTCCAGCAAAGTGCAGAAAGACAACGGATTCTGTTCGACTGCAACTTTGTTCGTCTCTCTGTGCGTGTGTTGTATCAAAGGTGCTTAATGACTGCAATTATGGCCAAAAGACAGTGCCGCTCAAGCATTTCTTTAAAATACTTAGCCCTGCACTTACAATAAACAACACGGATCTAGTTGCATGTGGGTGATCCATTTGAAACAACCTTTGGGGTGAACCATGAGGAGAACGCTAACTCTGGCTGCTCTCCAGTAACATTATTATTTCCGTCACAACGTCTTGCTCTGTCTGTAGTGGGCTTGATAAGCCAGGTGCGACAAATTCTTCCTGCAATACTGCACATTATCCTCATTTGGCACCTCTCGCGCCCCCCAGGTATGAAATAAGGTGAAGACAATATCTGCAACCGATCTCCCTGATCTGAGATAGAGTAAAGCCTGATGAATAGCACCATACTGAATTACGTTCAAGTAAAAGAAAACATTGGGTGGCACCTGGCAGCGGACCATATTGGTTCAGTTCTGGTTCAGTGTGCCAGAAAATGGGACAGGGACTGCAAACAAATACAAATAACACCTATTGCTTTAGAGATTGTGGCTGTCCTGCTCTGCAAACTGACTATAGCAACAGGTTTTGGTTCAGTACACAACACTAAGCTCCGGACCTGCTGGAAACATGCGGGCAAAGCTGCTATCAAGTGAGGAATATAAAATCAAGACTGGCCTCGTCGCGGTACTGAGGTGGAAATAATCAAACTGGGATTTGCATTGTATCAAATGGATGCTTGATAAGAAAAGCAAACAGCACATGCCAATTGGCAGTAGTATTATGGTCCGTATCCATCTCCTGCTCGCACTGCTCCACTCTGCTCAGCACATACACATGTCCAGATTCCATTTCGCTCATTTAGGTGGTTGTTAGGCTTGTGACAATTAGCTATGGACGATGAAGCTGGGAGGTAGGACAGAGGTACCGTGCTGAATCCCCATTAGCTCATTTGCATAGGGTCATTAGACAGAGTGCGGTGAGAGCCACACCAGTTGTTTGCTGCGTGGCAATGCACAACGCAGGAGGAGGGGGCTCCACTCCGATGGCTTATGGGCTTTCCACGCTCAGTGATTGGGGATACTTCAATGTTAATGATTATTGTGTACAGCAATTCTTGCGAGAAGCCATTACAGCAGCTCCGAAATGCTCCCTGAATTCTTAGTCATCTCCAGAGAGCAATTCCCTGCAGCTACTCCAAAATATGATCTGAAAGGTTTCTTCCTAGGCTGTTGAACAATGTGAAGTCAGGAAATAATATTCTTATTTTGAAGTAATGAACATGGAGAACAAGCATGAATAATTGTCAGTGTGTCTTCATGGCGTGTGACAGCTCATTAAATCAGAGTAGTCAGCCTCTAGTCATTTCTCAATTACATTATCAGAGGCGTATGCTGTATGAAATGCCTTATACATATATATATATACATATATATATATCTATATAGAGTAAAATAATCAAATAAAAGTAAGAATGGGAAAGTTGAGAGTGTGTTGGATATTTTGGAAAACTAATGATCTGTGCCGCCTCCAATGAGCATGCTCATTTAAACCATAAAAAATATTGTCAGTGTGCTTGTTCCCCACAGCAACACGGGCTGGTACAGGCTTGATGGATGACAGCTTTTCATTGGCAATGTATTATGCCATGTCAATACATTCCAGGCAAGGAAATATGTTTAGAGTGTTAATGTGTAATGGAGTTGTTGAATGAGTGTTTTGCCTGTTGAGGAACACGGTGGTGGACTGTAATGAGTTTGCCGTCTCCTAAACATCAGCAAACCTGCATCTCCAGGTAGCGCCGTGCCCACGCCTCCACCCAGACCTGCTGTACCCGTGCTGTAGCTCCCGCGAACTTATTAACTGTGAGAGGGAAAGGCAGAATTTCAAACAGGTCCCTGAAAAATGGAGGCCAAGACTATCCATCAGCCTGGGCTTCAAATGCAAAGATCAAAAAACAGAGAGAAAAGAAAAAAGCTACCTTGTGGATTGATCTTGGTGATCATGTAATGGATTTGGTCAGTGCCAGACGGACGCCTGTAATGGGTTTCCGTGCCAGCTGACTATCGGAAGCCTGTCAGTTCCATGCATTTGCCGGAGGCTCCGTACACCTACTCTTGGGGACCAAATAGGAAATTGACTTGAGAGACGCTTTCGAAAAAGCAAAGAGGAAAAATACATCTGGCAGAATTGTACAACGTGTTTTTGTTCTTTATGTTAACCATACACAAAAGCCATTTTCTGCTTGACTTCAACATTTGCAGCACATACACATACATTAGCCACATTTCCCTCAGAGATGACCATGGTTAAAAATTTACTCACAAGTTGATCCAGAATGTTCACTGAGTCAACAGCAGATAGCTGCAGGCTGTTTGCATTATAATGAATTAGTTACATGAGAATCAAATTAAGCAAATAGAGCACATGACAGAATTATTTGAGCCGCGTTCTTCAGATGGAACAATTTTCTTTGCAACCCCGATGACTGATTTTCCAGTTAAGTGAACGGCTGGTGCATTCGTTCTGTTCATTGACAGTAACCCGTCATTTACGGCACTTAATCTAGCCGAGGACGTGGCACAGCTTTCAATTAACTCGTCAAATAAGCCATGTGACACGTCCATCATGAGCTTGGCTCTGCTTCATTCTTGTCCGTTTCACTGAAAAAAGAAAAAGTAAGGTGCTATCTAAAACCACACACATGTCGCTAATGTAAAAACGTAATCACCCTGAACTTAGTTCAGGGGGTTAATCGATGCAGGTCTTTGACTGGGTCACGTGATGTTATTTGGTTTCTGACATTCAGAGGTAGAACTACTGTTAGGCTTGGGATCAGGGTCTTGCTGCATCATCAAGTTGTGGTTTTAACTCAAAGACTGATTCAAATTTATTTGTAAAGCGCCAAATATAATAAAAGGAACCTCCAGCAGAACCAGGCTCAGGGTGGGCGGCCATCTGCCTCGAGCGGTTGGGGTTAGTGGACAGAGGAGAGAGAAGAGAACAGCAGGTAACAGAGATCATAACAACAGCAAAGAGCAGCACTGATGACCCGATGTTCACCTTCAGGATTCATGTCATATTGTGTAGCCCAGGCCCTTAAGCAGCAAAGCATCTCCACAACATCATGCTGCTTCCTCTATAATGTTCTGTAATTGGTACATAGCAGATGTAACGGGACCCCTCCCTGGAACCAAACAGTTCAGCATCTGACTCCTCAGTCCAAAACATTCTCCCAAAAGGTTTGAGGATCCTCTCTCTGTGTTGAAGTAGAATTCAGAAGAACCTTGATGCTCTTCTGGGTCAGCAGTGGCTTTCACCTCACCGATATTCCATCAATGTCATTTTGAGCCAAAACTTGTATTTTGCGTTTGCATAGGTGGTTTTTAATGTCATGCTAGATTGTGAAACCGTTTGGTAAGAAATAGACACACAATAAAAGAATCAGGGGTTTAAATGTTTTTCCATAGCATTTTATATTTGAAGGCCATGCTTCATACCTACATTTAAAAAAAGGAATGCCCAGCATAGTTTCACAATGCAGTGATAATTACACTAGATATTTCCCCCCTGTCACTAACTGCATCAATCATGCAACAACATCATGCATCAATCACGTGCCTGGAGGAGACACCTCCTCAGATTCCCAGTGCAGCTCATTACTGCACACGGCGACTCAGCGGACAGCTTTGCTCAGTCCAGCTGGACTGAGGAGCTATCTGGCAGAGAACAACAAGGAGCGCCGCCTCCTTCCTGAACAGCTGACATGCAGCCAATCAAGTTGACCTGGACTTGGCATCAGAGGGGTACATCTCTCCCCTTGATCTACGAATGTCTGTGTACTCAGCACCCAGAGCAGACAGGCTTTATCAACAGCCACGGTGTTAGAGTGTAAAGACCATAGTGTAGCATGGGGCCAGCCACCAGTCACACCCGGTGGGTCGGGGAATAAAGGTGAGCAATACATTCTTGGCCTCAGGAATCTAATAAGAGGTGAGCTAAATAAATAAGCGGAGGTTCTGGGATATTAATATTGCCAGGAGTCAGAGGTATAGTCTGGCTCACTGACATGCAGCGCAGCGAAGCCACAATTAGATCCACTCATCTGCTTTGCCTCAGCTCAGTGTGGGCACAGAGCAATCAGGAGCACCTGCCGAGACAAACTGGGAGACTAACAAAGTTTCATCTAATGCCTCAGACTTTATTTGAAAAACTGCTTGAGTCAACTGTCTGTTGGAGGAAGAATCCAAAATGTCTTACATTAATATCTACTGCAGAAAGCCTGCTTCCCCCACTTTTAACAAACCTGCATTTAGACGTTTCTGCACTCGTGTATAAGACCATACTAAACATGAACCGAGGATGAGGGTGTGACTCTTTGTGTTCTGGACTTTTGAATGAATAAATCAAGTGTATTTTATGTATTTTAGGTGTAAGACATTGTGGCAGGCTCCTGAGCCTTAACATCTGGGTTTATACCAGGTGTGGTCTCATGTGACGTCAGTTAAAATTGTCCAAAGTTGCAATTCATGGCAGAATCTCTGTGGATGAATGGCTATTTAGGACAGATGACGAACAGCGCACACTAAAGTTGCTCATTGTCAGTAACACAGACATTTCCAGCTGTAAGCATGGGCATGAGAAGATAAAAAAGAAGGCAACAATACCCAAAAACAAGACGAGAACTGATTGTTCTTCTGCAAGATTGAATCGTTTCCCAAAGAAACCATATGTTGCCGGGGAACATTTGATTTTTGTGTTGTTCACTACTCACTGTTTACTGCACATTATAGTAATTATTTATGAATATGTTAACAGAAATTCATAATGAACATTCTCTATAAAAACAACAGTTGAGGCTGCAGTTGAGTGTAAGAGGCAACAGCATATAAATCAATTAAAACTCGTAAAAGCCAAACTGTGCATAGCTCATTCAAATCTCACCGTCCAGTCATGAGACACAAAATAAAACCTAAACCCTATTCAGAACTGTATTGCCGTGTTTCATCTACTACTGACAAAGGCTTGGATTTTGGTTGGAGCTGTGATGTCAAATCTATTCAATACAGACACTGACAGCAGAAGTAACAGGTCTTCACGTTTGTCAGTCAGTGTCACATCTGGCCGACTTGATATTAATCTTCAAAAAATGAGGTTTTCTATATTCTTTCTTTGAGCAGGCAGTCAGGATTCATCAGAGACAAGACACTATTCTCGAGTGAGTTGGGGAGGAACCTTTTGTGTATGTGTCCTGAAACCAGGAAAAAAGGATGTTTGTTACATTTCAGATTCAAGAAAGTCAAAGAAGAAGGTGACGAACGCTCGTCTGCATGTAGAAGGTGCTGAAGCAACAAAAATCACTTTACAAGTCACTATGGTGCAGTCACCACCATGAGAAAGCATTCAGCTATAAGCTGCAATGTAGTTTTGCATTTGCCCAGACGATTTAATAATGATAATAATAATTAACACTTTATTGATCCCTTGGGGAAATCGCTGTTTAGACAGCTGCTAGACCCGTGTCAGGGCTGCTGCAGGGTTTCAGTGTGGTGTCCAAGGACACATGGGACATGTAGCTGAGAATCGCACAGCTCACCCTTAGGTTAGGAGACGGTTACATTTGGAAGCGTGGTACAGCAGTGCAGTAAACCCCAATATTTCCAAAAATGAGGGAATAGTTGGTCAAAATTAAGGGAACCACACTATGATATGGTTAATATCTCTGTAATGAGAAGGCATTTATAGTTAACATAGTTATAGAAAACACCTGGGAGATACAGGTTGTTGAAAGTGGAAAACATTTCACAGCTCTATTTCATGGCTGTTTTGTGTTCAGTTTCCACATATTACTCTTTATTTGGGATTTTTTGGTGTTTATTACCTAGATTTGGCTATTAATTAAACTAATGTGGTTATTACTTTAGTAGTTATTGTGATATTACTTCATTCGTGTTTTTATTACAATAACAACAAAATCTGTACTTGTTATTACAAAGACTTTAACCACCCGTGTCTTTTATTGGTGAAAACAAACAAGACACAACATTCATCAGTGAGTTTTAGTGCTGGCAGCATAATATTGAACCGTGAAGGGAGTGATGGTTGTTTTGCCTTCGTGCTCCAGAACCATACGTTCATTCAGAGAACTTTCACACTCCTTTGCCACAACTTTATTAAAAAAAATGTTTGGGGAAAATATTTGAAGTGAGGGGCTGGTTCCGTAATGAATACCCAAACTCAAGCCGGAAAAATTCTTCACATCCCTAAGGTCCCTAAAAACCCCTGGTGTGAAATATGGTTTGTGGTAATGTGATTATTTGTAATTTGTTTTTAAACTTGGGAATATTAACTACTAAATATGCTCCTTCCTTTCTCATTTCTGCTGCTACATTATGCACATGTTACATAATAAATTAATTTGTTTCTAATCAAATTCTTAACCTGGGGCTGTAGAATTTTCCAGCACAAGAGTACTGGGTGCGGGGAGAGGAGGGGGAAGCATGGATTTAAGCTCACTTTTGCATTATGTCCAAACGCGTGCATGTTAATTCAATCAATTTTTAAAACAAGTGTTTTCAGCGAGCAACAACTATAGTATCGACGACCCAGTCCAACTGCATCATATCAGAGCTGCGAGACCAGCTGGTGTCTGCAAACACATCAGTCGTCTCCAAAGTAAGCAGAGCATGATTCACCGTACAGCTGTTAGACAAACAGCACAAGTACATCGTAATGTGATGAACTGGGCTCACAAATTCCAAAGACTGGAGGCATGCTAGCTGCGTGCCGTCCTCACAGGAGAGAAGTATGAAGCCTGTGACACGGACTCTCTTTGCTCTGGAAGTTGACTGAAAGATGCATCTTCAGTGGGCAGCACAAGCTGTTCAAGGACTGACATTAGAGTAATAGTTTCCCAATGCAGGACCTTCTGGAGCCTTTGACACCTCCTGTTCCTTATTATAGCCACGGTGATTTTCTCTGGTGGTGGTCCACGGGGTCCACATCCTTCTCACTAAATTAGGAGACCGGGGATATCTCCGAGCCAATTCAGCTTTGATGTTCCATATTAAAAAAAGAGCTGAAAAAGATGGGACATCCCTGTGGAGAATATTATGCTAATCTAGAAAATGTTAATTAGGCCCAACGGGTTAATTTCTTCTGCGTTATCGAATCTATACTTTAATCTGTCTCTCAGTTAAAATGCCTATACTGGAGTATTCTTAGAAATAATCACTGTTGTAAATTTTGAGCCATGTTTCCCTTCATTGTAGCTAAAAATTTCCTTAATCCTCAGTCTTTGAAATGTATTTGGTGCAATCCCAGCAGCCAGGGAGTTCTCCCACTGAGCAACCATGTAAGATAATCTTCGTGAACTTATTACATAAACTGGACAACATGTTCCAGCGTATGTTCCTGTGCATTGCACAGAGGGTTCTTTGTGGTACAAATCAGACGAATAAGACAAGGTCAGGAATTATTTCTGCACCACATACACAAAGTCTGATATGTGGGAAAGTAAAGTAAAATAGATTCAGACACCAACAACTTAATTATGTTTCAGTGATTGAATTCTCTGCTGAGATGCAGCAAACAATGCCTAAATGGATGATAATTGCTTTAATACCAAGGGTGCTTTTCTTATCTTTCAAATTTTCTCAGTGCGAAGGGAAATAACGATGGAAACTTCTATCGGCACGATATCAGCAACAAACAAGCATGTACCATGCACCTGCAAAGTCAACGGGGGCCATGTTGGATGTGAAATGCTTGATTTGATATACAATGCCTTGTGCACTTGAGGGCAAATTTGGCTCACAGCTCGTTTGAGGAAAACCAATGAGCGCTCTCAGACAAAACGTATTGTCCCCTACAGGCTTTTTCACTCACCTGCACATTTACCGCAGAGCCAGTGTCTCCCTTCCTGCCATTTCATTAGTGTTAATTCTCCCCAGCCTCAGGGATATGATGGGGGAGGGAGGTGGTGGTGGGGGAGGTTGTTGAAAGCGCACACCAACTTTTTCTGAGATGCAGAGAAGAATGAATGGCTCTCACTAGTCACACTGAGTGATAAACAATGTCCCGACATGGCAGGTAACGGTTATGCATCGCCTTTTCTCCTATATGTGACACTTTGAAATGATAGGCGTTATGGCGGGAGTGATGGATTTTGCAGTGCAGCAGGAGCTTACGTGCAAAGGTTGAATAGTAGAGTAGGAATTCATCTCAAGGTTGGTGTAAAAGTAAAATTAAAGGGGTGTGGAGCTTGACTGTTTCAAGGTTACTTTCACATTAATTCATTTCCCAAGGTCTTGTTTTTAAGCTGTGTTAAATGGCACAATCTACAAAGGCAGGAATCAGGAGCAAAATAATTATTCAGAACATTTCATATTCCAATATCTAGACAGAAATATATATTTTAAGAACCAAAATAATGGTGCAAACCTAAAAAAACCACACCAACATACATTCTATCCCCCCTCACACACACACACACACACACAGGCAGTAACACTGATTTTTGCAAATATCTTTTCATATCTGAAGGACTCGAGGGGATGTAAAGAAGTACAAGGGAATACAATGGGAGGATTTGTGCAGCAATAAAAGAGAAGGTCAACTGCGTTATAATACCAAATTATTTCACACAGCCAATGAAAACAAAATTCACACTTTTATTGGATCCAAATGATTTACACCCGCGGTGCAGCTCACAGAAAAACGGTTATACATTACAGTCTACTAGGAAAGGTGGCATAAAAAGAAGCAAAGGTAGGTGAAGCTGGTGTGTATGCAAAGTTCTGAGCTGCCTTTGTCTGCCATAGCGGTCGTCACTACACCTACTTGGAGCTCTGAGGACAGAGGGCCGAGCAAACACACCTCTCCCGCTTCTAAATCCAGACATGGAGTGTGCTTCCATCCATTAAAAATGATGACTAGGGAGCAAAACAGCCCCTTTCCCACCGCTGCTACTCAACACCATAATATGGTTAAGTAGACATAATTTGCACCTGTCTTTCCGTGACAATTTCTAAAGAAGAATGCAGTTGCACTCACATGTAGAAAAAAGTTGCATTGCACAGCTTGGAGACCCCAAAACAACCCCACCACCTCCCCCCAAAGAGTGATAGCTGCTGCTTTAAAGTCACTTCACTTGACACTGTGCAGCCTAATTGCTTCACTTGGCTACTTTTAAAAAAATCACACTTGGTTAACAGATCCAAGAAGAAGATGTATTTAGACATCATCAGTGAGAAATCATTTTCATTTCCAGACCGACTGCAGGCAGTAGGAACTCACCACAACTGTATATGGTGCTGCGTTATTCCTGCCAATGCCCCCCCCCAGGGATTGGAGCCTTTGTGCTTTTTGGGTAGACAGATCTCTATCCCCCTAATTGATTTTCCCCGATTCTTTAGATGCACGGCCAGGAACAGTGTGCCACAGAGAGGCAGCTGATAGCGTTAATTAGGAATAACTGTCCATGGATTAATGATAAAGGCTAAGGAACCCTTAGAGCAAAATGTATAAGCCAATACACAGAGCACAGTCCATGAACTAATGCAATATAGAGGAGTATTTGCTCATAGTGTTTATCTTGACAGTTAAGCTCCAATTGTCCTAACATTTGGAATATCCCAGAACAGCCATATCATAAAAGCCTCTGCACCCACACTATTAATTACTGTCTGTGTTTATCAATTTCCACAGTGTAAAGAGAGATTATTTTCCTGGTCCTAATCAACCTAATTAATGTTAGAATCACACAATGCTGCAAATTCTGTTCTCCCAGCACTTAATCGCAGATCGGAGGTTTAGGTATCCAAATATTTCTCAGGGGGAGAGCTGTTCTAGAGGAAGAATTAATCTCTTTGTTTTAGTTAAAACTCAGTGGGAGCAGTCAAAAGAAGCCCGTTTTTTAAATGGAACCAGCATGCTGCAGATTTGATTCTATGAACTAAATAGACTCGTGAACAGAGGTGAAACCAAAAAGTCCAACCACTCCAACTTGCCCCTTGTATGTTGTTTGTCTCTACCCTCACGTGGGCCCATTAAACATTTGGTGAACAAAATGCTGCAGGTGTCCATTGCCATTTCTTTCAATGGATCCAAAATGGCAGGTGGCATAACACAACTTTTTCCATCCAATAGCATCTGGCTGAAAAAGTCCTCTTGCTTTGATGACTTCCCTGAAGTGTCTCAAATTAGCTTCAGCCTTGACCCTGGTGCATATGCGGCGGAGAGCCGTGGTCTCGCCTCTTTTACTCTAACTTAGTGCAAGCTCTTTGTGAAGCTCGTTCATGCCTCTCTCCTGGAGTCTGTATCCATATTAAGAACTGCTGTAAACGAGCATCTACAGTGGTGGAGCGCGGCTCCTTCATTCTCACATCTTTGCTCTGCTGAGTGATAATGACTGTTCTATCTTTTCAGTCTCATGACCTGAAGCTCAGCTTTTCTGCATTGTTCGGTTTGTAGAACACAGTCTTCATTAAAAGCCCAGTCTAGACAGAGTGTAAAGCAAGGTTAGATTACATTCATAGATATGTATATATATAGTTACTTTTGCTACTGCGAGTGCATTTGGAACAAGCTTTCTTACGAGTTTCGTAATAGCTGTTTCATTTTTACAGCTTGTGTTGGGTCCAGCCAGGAAAACTACAGCTTTTAACACCCTGCAATGCAAAGTGAGGCTTAACTCAACCACTAAAATGACAACTATGTCCCTGTGCGCCAAAACCATTCAAATGGCAAAACATGCCACTGAAACTAACAGATGTGAACCCAGGAGTACTGTTCCCACTGGGACACCAGCAGCTGAAATGTACAGACAGCCCGCAGTGAAAGGGTTAAAGGGATGCACTAAATAGCACATGTACACTAATGACGATAATGGTGAACTGAATTTGCACTGCTGGAAAAATATCAGCCTCATTTCTCTTCAGTGTCAGCGTGCAGACTGCAGAGAGTGGGAGCTGAGCGCAGCCACAACCCACTTTACTTGCTGCAAATGCCATTGCTCCGCACAAACAGAGCCATTACACCCGACTGGAAGGCAACTGCACGGCTTCATTTTTCTTTAACAAATCGTATTAAGATTGTATTCAGCAAAAGCAGGTTAGACCAACCCTTAATCAAACAGCTGCTCTGACACATTTCATCAAGTTCTTCTTGGCTTGTTGACAACAAACGACATGGATATAAAAAATGCTGTAATACAACTATGTCAGTTATCACAGCAAAGAGGGAACAATTCAAATCATTTACATCTAAGGTCAAGAGGTTCTGTTGCACCTTCCTATCACAGCTTCTATCCGTCTCTCTGGGAAGAGAAACAGGAGCATAATAAAGCGACCAATGCACTAGAGGAATATTAGTCTAATGAAAAGCTCCTTCCTCCCTTGGCTGCTGGCCCATCTCATGTACTGCCTTGCTTCTACCATTTCACAGCACGGAGCTGTGAAATGGAATTCCATTGGCAAAACAATAAAGCAACCCCCCATGACTGTGCGTCATGCACTTTAGCTCCACAAAAACAAAGCAGCGTCAAACAGTGATGACTCAAAGGGAAGTGTAATATTGTATATGCATATAGAATCACTCAGTTGTAAGTAGCTCATTTCTGACTGGTGCAGTGTGTTTTATATGCTTGCTCAACAAAAGACAAAACTGTTTATGTGCTGGCATGATGTTCAGGCAGCATCCAAGATCCAAGAACAACATGACATCCTGGATGATGCGAAAGGTGATAGCTAGGAGGCCTTCGTGTTTGGCAATAAGAGTAAAAATAAGCCCCTGCTGATCACGAGCCAGCGATGACAAAGTGCCCCTCTTTGTGGCCTGTAGCTCATGGGATGGAGCGACACCAAGGCAGAGTAACGAATGTGTCCCTTACGGTAGCACAGTAGGAGTTGGATTAAAGGACAGCTTCAGTCATAGTGTAAATGAACCATGCTTTCAACAACCTCCACACAGAAACTAAAACTCTACCGTGAGTAAAGGCATTTCATAGTAAAGTCTGTCTGACCAAAAACTATTTTTAAATCACATCACCCAGACTTATACTGTAGCTCAAGGGAATGATCTTACTTCAGACTGAAGGAGCTGTGTGCATGTGGTGAGATGTTTCATGGATATAGTGTCTGTAGTAGGACTGTTGAAAATATGATTCATTTAGCAAACAACTGCAGATATGCTTTAAGGTTTAGGTAAAGATAAAGATAGAGTCTAGACATGGAGTGACTGACGTTTGGCACTTTCCACAAAGGTGTCACTATGGCCCATAACATCAATTCTATCTAGGACTCTCAGGAATTGCTGCGGACACTAAGTTTACAACAAAAAAGAGAACAGCCTCATGATCTCAGTGTACCGTCTGACTCAGAAATAAAATCACGTTTGGACCAAACAGGACAAGACACAAGAACTTAACCTGTGAACCTCAGAAAGGTTTTATCCAAAGCAACTGGACTTGTTTGATTACTTGAGGACATTTCACCTTCCGTTCCAGAGGACTTTCTCAAGTCTCAAGGGACTGAAACGTCGTCAAGAAACCAAACGAGCCTAGTTGCTTTTGATAAAACCTTTTTGAGATAACCATGACCTGGATGACTGACCTTCAAAGATATTACCCTGTGAACCAAATCAAGCATGATCAGGAAGTTATTCTGAGCACTGTTACATTTCTAATGTGCACCAGAAGACTGGAATAACACAAAGGCAGTTTCATTTACAGTGCACATGACAAAAGCTGAATGCTTCCTAAACAGATCCTAAAGCAGTGGCCTTGGTCATGTGGTGAGGTTAGGAACATTAGCCAAGAACCAAAATTTAGACCCTAGCTCCTATGTAAAGCATTAAAAAACCCACAGTTGCTAAAATCATTGCTGTGGTCTTAGGAAGGCTCCAGTGTTCCTGGAAAGGCTCTTGTGGCGTAAAAAAAATCACTGCTGAGGCTCAGTAATGTCATACTAAAGATATGTCATTAAATTTACCAGGGCGATGAGATGATGATGATGATTCGGTGGTGTTAGAAATAATGGCCTATTAATTAAGTCAAATTCAAGTATCTTAACATTTACTTGTTCATTGTTTGCTAGTTTTTTTCAAAGGATAACATGCTGATGCAGTAGTTAGTACTGTTGCCTGCCGGCCTGCTCCACGGGGCCTTTCCATGTGGAAAGTCTCCTTTAGCCCTGTGTGTGTCTCCTTATATTACAGGGACCACCCCCTGCCACCCCCGTGACCCTGTACGTAGACACAGTATAGCTAAACGTAGATTTTTATCAGATTACCTACCTACCATTAGGAAGAAAAGCCATGCAGCTGGGCACCAAACAATGACAAGCTTTGGTTTTTGTTTGGTATTTGTTTGAGAGGCACAAACACTCCAGAAGGGCAAAAATGTGGTACAGGAAGTGCATTCCCAATACATGTGAAGTATCTGAGTAGCTGCAGCGCCTGTAAGATAAGTGACTGCACCCTATAATCTGACCACCTCTGAAAAGTCATGTGGCGCTGATGTACAATGCAGCTGTCCAATCTTCTGGCTGAAATGTGCAGAAAACCACCAGGCTTGCAGTCCTTGCTGCTTAATAATAGCTTCTTGTCAGGGGAAAGCATTGGCATGATAATGCATCATGTCTTAAGCTATGGAGCCATTTCAGATCTCAGTGTTGCCGTCGTGGCACTTCTGCTATTTTATTAGGAATTATCAGCAGTCGATTAATAAACGTCACACTAGCCAAGTCTCACGGGACAAGGGGCAGAGAAGCATGCCCTGATAATGGAGGGATATCCATCATGTCTGTCGGATACTGCAACTGCCACTGCCACCCGGTCTCATGATGTGCAGCACATGTGCAAGGCAACAGTCGCTTGATAATGATGAATTCAGGACGCACTCTGACTTTTGCTATCATTACGCCCAGACTTCAACGTCATCACCATAGTGATGTGCCTAAAATGCTAATTCAATTTCAGTCAAATCACCATCAATGTATTTTTTTTACTTTCACCTGAGCTTACTTTGGTTTTCTTTCATTCGTGTAGCCTGTAACAGTACGGACGTGACAGAAAGCTGAGACTCAGCATTTAGACTTCCAGACATGCACATCTATTCAACAGAGGCTATTTCAGGAAGTTAATGGAAAGCCCTAATATACGGTGCGATAAGTATCCATCCCACCGACAGATTTCATAACAGCAACGCGTAAAAAAAATGGTTATTGGTTGGTTCCATTCGTCCTCTACGAGGCATTCGTTCGGATCCCTAAAACCTGAATTGAAATTCATAAGCATAAAAATGCTTCCCCACAAATGAATTCAGTCTAAATCATCCAAGAACTCTCAAAGGACAATGGTAAAGCAAGCTGTTTTCCTGACATGTCATGAATAAAAAAGGCCTGTGGGTTCTCAACAGCCTGTGGCCTACTGCAAAAACAGAAAGCTCAGCGCTCATTTTCCCCCAGTGCTCCAGTAATAGGCCAGTGGAAATAAATGTAATCACTGCACTTTGTTCTCCCCAGTGATATCATTTCTTCTTATTACTTTTCACCCCCTCTGCCGTTCAGGCCACCATCAGAATCTCATTTGATCGTATTTACATTCGCTCGAGCTTCAAACCCGGTGATGCTAAAAACCAATTACTACTTCAAGTTGCCGTCTGCCAGAAAAACCACACAAAACTCCCCTGTCAAACTGCAGATGCTTCCTACCCTGTCAGTGGCTGACATTTAAGCTCTTGTCTTCTCCTGTAAGCACAGGTCACTACATTTAGAAGCAAAGGGCTGATTATGACAAACATGGCCTTTAAAAGAGGCATTTAAGCAAACACAATCCCAGAAGTAACATTTATCAGAGATTAACAACAGAGCTGCTCAAGTCCAAACAACAGAGGGATATGCCATTTATCAAATTAGACTGTCTGGTGTGGACACAAAACTTCATCAGTCTCATAAAATCGAACTGAAAGTCAAAGCCACGCGACAGAACAGAAATGGTTAAAATGGAAGAACAGACCTGTCAAACAAATGTGCACAACTCACCACCACTGACCTGATGCCTCCAGCATCTCTCCTCCTCTCTCACATTAACAACACATTCGGTTTAATGTTCCATAAATCGGACAGAGAACTGGCTTTACGTTAACAATGTAGCTCCTGGTGACGTCCACAGCGGAAGCTGACGAGTACGTCCTGCATGTTGACTGGACTTTGTAATTTGCTACTCAAGAAAAAGAAGGATATTAGGACAAAATGGGTATTTTGCACAATTCTTTATTTACTGAATTAGTCATTTAGCAATTATTTTCTTGTCGTATCCTTCTAGACCAAGTATTTCAAGTGAGTGCCAATAAAGGGTTAAGATAGCAATCATAATCCTCAAAGTTGATCCTATCTGCTCCACCCAGCCCTCTCTCACTGCTTCACTGAATGCTCTACACGCTGCACAGGCCTTCAGGTACAGTTATTACCCAACACAATAAATAAGAATCCTGCTAAACTTACTAAGCAAGCAAAAGTTGCGTCGTTAAAATTTACTCTCAGGTTATAGGTGTGTAAAAAAGTAGTTTTGGTCTGGATTCATAGCAGACTGTTATGTGGTGGGAAGGAGGAAGATGATCTAATAAAAGTTGATGCATTATGGGACGTGTAGGATGCAGGGCTTTTTGAGATTAAACATGAGGACTAAAAATCAACATATCACACCGTCTCCTGCTGCAGAGAGACACAGCGCCAGTTCATCCGCTGCACATTCTGCAGGTGCATGCTCTATTTTCACATGAGCGAAACTGAGCTTCAACTCTCAACAAAATGTTGTTTTCTACTCTAATAGACTCATTTCATCATTTTCTTAAGTTATATTCAAAGTAACGTGAGCTTGCACTAAATCATAACAACATGGTGATGTAACACTTTGCAAAAGCTTCGGCATGGTGTAACTAATTATGCCTTGAAGGACGTAACCAGAAAACGGACGCTTCATATATTTCCCTTAATGCAATGTGTTGCTGTCCATTTAAAGTCTTAAGCGTTCTGGTCCCATATTGACTGTGTTGCTTTGCAAACGGAGATTCAATTATGCTGTTCGTCCAAGTGGGTACAGAGCAAACGACATAGAACTATCAATAGTAGACTGCTCTGGGGATGGATGCAGCGAGCGGAGGATAAGCAAGGCCAAACCTACTTTGCTGCGCACTGTTAGTTAAATTAGCCAAGGTTAGTGCAGCGTACTAAAGGCGACTAAAGCAATTAGTTTTCCACCAGTTAGTCAATTGTCAGTGTTTGCAGGCAGAGACCGTTGTGTATGAGTGCTGCTTCAGATGAGAGGCCAGCAACCAAAAGTCACGTCTGAGCACGAGCAGTCACAGGTTCATGGGCAGTTTTTTTCACCTTTTAACAACTAGCATTATTAGATTGGGTGAATTAACATTTCCCATCTGCCCTTTGGGACTCACAACTAAATCCTCCTCGTGAGAAGCTATACGCACTCGATACAGTACAAGTTAGTATAAAGAAACTCCTTATCATCACTAGAGGAGCAATAAAAGAGGCTCTTCCAATCAATGCTGCTTTTAGAGTCAGTGCAGCAGTGTATTCTGTTTTCAGCATGTGATATTAGCGGAAGCAGCTCATGGGGATTAAAAGAAATGACAGGGACTTAAGGTTCTAATACTTTATATTTTATGTAATCCATTATGCCTCTTAATTCTAGTCTGGATATTTGTCTTATTATTTTTTACTTGTGCCTTTTCACTTCTGCTGAGTGAAAGACATGTGTGTCACTATTCCTGTCCTCCCCTGTGGCAGATGGAGGCTGAACTAAATGTGGAATATTCCGGATGCCACTGAAGTGCAACAAAACGTCTAGAAATGGTTTTCAAAACCCTTTTTGTCTGCAATTACCATTCTCTTTTCCATACAGCCCCGAGGGCTACTCATTACTCAAGGACTTAACGTAGTGATGGACTATTTCAATTTATTTTTCTCACAGCCTGCATATGCAGCAAGCATCTATTGAGTTGCACTACTTCACCGTGGATGTTGGGCCATGTGTAACAGAAATCAGTAGTGACATTTGTAACTGTGGCTTTATTTCCTAATATTTCTTTGCCACTTATTCTGTTTTTTACAGCCACATTCTCCACAAATGGAGACTAAATTCAGATCTCACTGTTTGTTCAAGCCTCTGTTCATTTAATCGATTTTTCAGCTCTAATCAATAAGTTTCCATCAACTAGCCTTTATTCCAAATTCATACTCCTGCAAAACATTATCAGTGCAGTTAATAAAAAGGTGCAGTTGGCTATTAATCATGTTGAAATGTTTCTCTCCCAAACCACTGCTCCAGCTCCACCCTAACATCTAACGGCAGAGTGTATCCTTGACCCTGCTTGCAGGTGACGTTAAAAGCTTTTTAGTGTTGGGAGGTCATCTTCGGTTACTTTGCAGGAGATCTTACTCGCAGAGCTTACCGAGCGGATATGGGTTTCACACGCCCTGAGAATTGAGGGGCTGACGAAAAGAGATGACTCTTATCTCAGCGTGGATCCCTCTGTTGAGAACATGACATTAAAATGCCATTTTCAAAGACCAAAGGAAAATCAGCTTACTTATAGCTGGCAAACAGCAATGTCAATCTGTAAATGTGTCAGTTAACAATACATTACTTAAAAACAATTCTGACCTTTAGTCATAAAAAGGTAATTTATCAAATAAAACATTAATGTTTTATGGTGAGACCAGCTACGGAGGTTAAACTGGGACGACATACAAAAGATTCTGCTTTACAAACAGTCATTTGTTTTGAGTGCTTTTCAATTCTGGTCAAATCAAAATTGTGCATGTGGTGTGCAAAAGAAGGAAGTCTGTCCACTGTAACAAACTGTTATGAAAGTGTATTTTTGACATCACATTGAGCATCACACTGCCAACATCAGTACTGGATAAAATATGCTCCTAGATGTCTTTAAGTAGGTAAAGATGAGAGGATTTCTGTATAAAATGAGCTTCTATTGTAAAATCAATCACACTATCCATGCTCCGGGACTCCTGTTGTGTTACAGTGTTTTCGTCCTGTCTCTGCAGTTTAAACAAAAACGTGCAGAAAGAGTTTAAGTGTCTGTGCACCAAAAAAAGTTGTATTAGCTACTAGCTACTTGAGCTAATTCTCTTCATAAAACACTTTATGAAGTAGTGCACTTGTAGAAAAACAGTGAAGCATGGCCCTGTTATGACTGAACACTAGTTGAGCTGATCGACCAATTAGCAAAAGAATATCATTCATCTTCTTGGAATTTAATGATATGAACTGTACAAAGCCGCTGCGCTGAATCATACAAACAGCAGCTGACATAAGATGTTCCCGAACAAGCAGCAGCTTCAGGGCAGTGATACAGTGCACGCCACATTGTTGTATAACTGCTATTAATTCAAGTTAATGCAGATTGAAAAGAGAAACGCAACTGCAAAAAAATAACTTTCCCCGGATGCTGTGTGGGCACAAGCCGCAGCAAATCAGCAAAGATGCAACATGGCACACAAGGTTGGGATGAATACATGTTGGTTTACATGGGAGGGCTCAGTAATCCACAGTGGTGCTGACCCCCAACAACTCAGAGATTGTATCAAAGGCCAGAACGAGTTTCAAAAGAGAAATTTTCCTGCATGAAAAGAAGGTAGTGGGAGGATGCCTTAGGCACACGAGGAACTGAAGAGTTACATAGCCACTACCAGCCAAGACAAAGAGGAGCACAATACAATGCAATATTCATATTCTTAATGCTTTACCAGGTCATAAGCCAAGCTGTCAGGATCTATTAAGTCAACAAAAAAAAAACGGCGTCCCCCCCAACAACCTCTATGCTCATTAAAATACAGCAATACACAGGCTTAATGTGGTACAAGTGAAAGACTAATACATTAGTCACCAGTTAAAAAAAGTAAAACATTGTCAACAGCCACTGAAAGGTTGGACAGGAAACACATGCCAGCTGTTTCATCACCTTCCACTTACGAAACTCAAGAGATAGCAGCAGCTGTCCGCTATCATCAGAACATGGTCACCTCAAGTCTATCAGGAAATACGCTGAAAATGATTCCCCACACGCTGTAAGCTTGTAATGCCGGATACGTCTATGTCATTGTGACAGGCTCTAAAGTCTTTTTCACATTACCCTTCGTTTCTCAACGCCCGCGACTGGTGAGAGGCCGATTCTGATCATTCATCAATCCAGGTTGATATTTTGAGTGAGTAATGTCATGAGAAACGTGGCTCGCGTGGCCAGTGAGCGAACAGACTGTCAAAAACAGATTGACCATAAAACAGGAAGACGTTCAAGAAGGTGCCTTTGAGGACGAAAGAGAAGCCGAGAGCTTTCTAAAATATTAAAAATGCACGTTTACAGCACCGTGTATCAAACATCAAAGCTTCTGTGCACTGGCTGTGAAGCGATAAGACCAAGAAGGTGAGACAGATGATTTCCATGTCACAACCGTGACGCTCTTCTTTAAAACCAGCACAACTCTCATAAGAACAAAGGCTTATGTACAGCGTGTAGTATGTAGGTATGTACATTTTTATACCAACTGATATTAAGTAATCGTCATACCGTGAGTACAATTCTCATTTTCTTCTTCCTATTATTATTATTAATATTAGTAAAGACAATTTAAATGGATAGTCAGGCTTAAAGAACCACACACTCTTCTTTTTGTGGTTACAGAGCCGTAACCACAAGGACGATCCAGGATGCCACATTCCCAATACTATTATTATTATTATTGATGTTATTATATTTATTGGTATTATAATTATTATGTTTCTGGTCGTTTTTAATAAGGTAAGGTCTGAACAAAGATTTTTAAACTCAGTAATACAGAGTTTTAAATTTGAGTTTATGTGTAGAAATAGAACAGAAGCCTCACTGATGCACCCACATATATAAAAGTATTAATCATTAGTAAAATAAAGCAGTAATTTGCAATATATAGCTAAATTATTATCTAATGCAGTTTACTTATGCTGTATTTTTAAATTTTTTGTGAAGATGCTGTGTAAGTGAAAAGGGTTAAGAAGAAAAAGAAAAATCCATTTTATTGGTCAGTGACACAGTTTTCACACGGGGAGCTAGGGGTGGGCTGGGTGACTCAGCTGGGAATCGAACCTGCTATTCCTGCATCCTAGCCCTCTGCCTTAACCACTCTCCCACCAGGACGGTATTAAAATGTTACATGGTGAAACATGGGAGCCACTAGAACTGTACCATTTCCCTGCATATACCAAGAATACTTGTGCACATTTGACTCCATCACCGACAATAACAGCCGATAATTTGACTAACATGAGCATAATTGGTGGTGAAGAGGAGTTGAGGGCAGTGTTTGGAGGCACACACAGCACAGGTGGAGTGCAAAGTCAACAGCTTGAGTGAGATCACTTAGTGCAGTGTGATCAATGTTCACTGCTAATCTCACAGTGGCGATCCTACCCACTGTATTATTATTAATGAAACGTAATACTGTGTTTCTCTCAAATCTGAAATTCAACATGACTGTGGGCAAGAACCTCAAGCAGGAATTCTGTACTGAGCTATTTCAAACAGACAGCACTGTGATCTGTTCATGTCACAGAGAATCTTACTGCATGGGTCGTGCTTGATTAGATCATCTTTCTTATAGACCACTCATTGTTTGTCATTCAAGTGTTAAACTTTGTATTGTCGATTCACTCCCCAAAGACTAAGAAGCCACCTGCTATCCAGATGCTGGTGTTCAGAGAGCTTCCTTTTCTCTTTGGTGACAACTGTACAACCTTCTCCAAATCATCCTTTGCCTTCTCCAAGAGCATCTGAAAGGGCCGTAACAGCATCATCTTGAATCGCCACCATTATCTGGTAGTTCCTATCTTTGATGAACCCTGTGAGCATCTGCATCTAACATGTTCAGGTCTTCATGAACATGTTAATTAGTCATATATAAGGATACCTTTCATGATAACTTACAATAGGTATTTTATACAATATGCACAACAAAAGCTCATCATCCTAAGTTGTGTTGAAGCACTGGGTTTGAGTCAACTCATTTGGGTTTAGAGAGTGAGAAGGGATGAGGGAGATTCTTCATATCATCGTGCTCCTAACAATGGCATGAGGTCAGTGATATTTTGGGAAACTTTAATAATTAATGGTCTTAAGGTGATAGAAGAATGGAAGCGTCATCTGATGCACTTCTCTTATACCACACATGCTGGAAGCTGAGAGACACAGCTAGCCTAGTTCTTTTTTTAAACTCCGAATAAAACAGGGCACAGTAACTGCATTCATCATTTTAAAAGTCCTGTCTTTAAAGGATAGGTTCACAATTTTTCAGCTGTCTCAACACAATAGTCACGTGCTAAAGATTGAAGCCGTTTCTGCTTGTTGAACTCATTCCTCTTCTTTATAGCGGGCTTTAATAGTAGTGGTGGTGGACAAAATCTAAAGTCCACATTTTGTGCAAAGACCTTCAAATGTTTTTCTACTAAATGAGATTTGAGCAATTTTTATAAAATGTATTAGTTTTCTTGCAAAATTAAAGCTTTTTTTAGCTTTGTGTTTCCTAGGATACCGCCCCTCTGCTGAGCTGCAGTGGAAGGATCATAAAAACGACATGAGCATTTGGTGCTAACGAGTGTCACGGTCTCTAATTTAAGTTGAGGATGTGTGTGTTTTCTTTTTTCTGTACATATGTTTCCCTGGTTTCTGTCTTTGTTGGGTTTAGTTTCATGTTTTTTATGGTGTAGTTTTCTCGTGTGCTGATGACTCTGTTTATATTTGGACTGCATTACCCACAACCCCTTTCTCACCCTGTGGTTTCATGAGCTACTTCTCCCAGCGCTCCTGTTAACTCTGGCCCAAGCTCTCAATCAGCCTCATCTGTTTCAGCTGCTACCAATCAAGGCACCTGGATCCCTCCATGGTAACCCTGCTCCCTGAGGGACTGGTGTCAGATCACCTGCTGTGTATTGCTTTGTCCAGCCATGTACTTGTCTTCTCCTGGGTTGCACCTGCTACCCTGGTCACCTGTCTTACTGGTCTGGTCCTGTGATTCCCCTGGATTTTGTTTGGCACTGTGTGTTGGTTTGGACTAAGTTTAAGTTTTTTGTTGATTGTCAGTTACTTATTCGGTTAGTTCACTTAGTTCAGTTATTTTCCTGTTCAGTCCCTGGTTCCATGTGGCTTTTGGTTGCTAGTTTGTTTGTTACTCTATTTCCTTTGTATTTGTTTAAATGTTTTTTTTTCTCCTTGGGAGTGACTTTCTGTATGCAGTCTTTCTTTTATGTTACCTTTTTTCAGCTCATTAAATTCCTTATTTTGTAACCTCCCTTAGTCAGTGTGTAGTTGTGCCCTGACCACACCTCACCCCTGACAAAAAAGGTTGAAGCCTTTAAAGATACCCATCCAATTTGTCTAATTTAAACTGCTGAAGCCTTTTATTAGTTCCAAATAAACTTTTACATAAAACATTAACAATACATGTCTTCATTTACACTGAGAGCACATCACAAAGGGTCACAGCAAAGGCCTAAAAGAAAAGGTCACCAGCATCACGTATATATATATATAAAAACTGCCACTCATGTCTTATATACAAACATTTCCAGTAATTATAAATTACTCTTGATTGTTGGAGTACTCTCAATATTAGAAGCATGAGTTGCAGAAGACAAACTATGCTCATATGCAACTCAACACAGGATTTATCAAGCGTTGTTTTTCAGCTGCAGAGAATCATGAAAAGAGACACCTGCTTGTAATTAGCTCTCAGTGAAAAACATCAGTCTGCCACCTTCTGTCAACTGTCACCAAGTAGCACCTCTGAACACATGCTAAACTGATCATGACAGCACTGATCACAGAGCCTGACAAATCTTTAGAGTGTTCATTAAATGCATTTAATAAGGCAAGTCTTACCTTATAATTGGCGTTTCTTCAACAGTTTGTCTGCATGTTATCCTCCACTTGTCTTCATGTCTACAGCTGTGGTCACATCACTTTTCACTTAAAGAAATGTGTCATTCTAGGTGGTGTAATAGTTGCTTTACAATGACCCATCATGCTTTCCCTCCTTAATGTGATTGGGACATTTTAAACCACCGATGCCTTCACCTTATGGCTTGCAAGCTACTCTTTCAGAGTCAAAATGATCAACCTACGTAAAAAAAACTCTATATAAATCTATATCTGTCTGTGTACTTCGAGTATACTTCATACAACTTTATACTTTAAAATGACACAATACAATTCAAAATGTTTATGGTCATTTTATATTGCTCATGAAAAAATGATTGAACAGACTAATAGTTTAATTAGGTTTTTATGTTTGGTCTTTACATATGATTTAAATGACATGTCATAAATTATTTGAGAATTAATTTCAGTATTTAAGCATATAAAACAGTGTTTTGCTTGTATAATTGATTGCAATGTGAAATCCTCCACCCGCCATATTATCATACTCAAGCCTCAAATGATCTTCATCACAGTGGGACTGTAGTAAAACTAAATAAACTTAAAAATGTTAAAAAGGCCAGAGTATTATATATAAGTAGAGTGGAAACCTGCAGTGAAGGACGGAGCACATTTAGTCAGGTTTGGGTTTCTCCGCTGTGAGTAAATTCCAAAATTGTCCGACTGTTGACTACAGCGGACTGTGAGCTTGTAGTGTTCATCTCATCCTGAGCTGCGGACAACTTCAGGTTTTGATGCAATTATTTCACTGTAGTAAAATAATTGCAGTAGCTCGCGCGGGCGTGGTGACTCATGTGTTACAGACTGTACGTCAGTCAACGTATTTCATGACATAAGCAATGCAATCTGCAGTCAGAGTGAGTAACGATCTCATTTGTTCATGTTAAATATGTGTACACATTATGTCTCACAGTGATTATGTTAATCATGTATGTTGATCCTAATGGGACAACATACATGCTACGGTAAGCAGCTACTGCAGTATAAAATACATCATCATACATTATACATGTGTCGGTCTGCTAAAGCATGGGCTGCTAAAATCTCCCCAAAAACTTATTTGGTTTATGTAACTTGTGGTTTATTGCCTTTTTAACTAAGCCAAATGTCACCAAAGCAACATCACCTTGCTATTCACAAAAGCTACCGTCACAGCAACAGCTGGCTGGCAATTCATTATTTTCAGGATGGAACGACCTATTGGTAATTTAGTTGACCCAAATGATAATTGAATTCTGTTGGACTGTTAAACTGAAGTCAGCAAGCTAACCATATATGTGAAAACACAAAATACTGTATGTCACCATGATAATTGTTAGTGTTTCAATTGCACTGCTATCTTTTCACTTTCAGATGTCCTCATTATATCCTTACTTGTGTGGTATAATACTCTTTCTGTCCATAACAGAAGGTGTGTACACAGAACAGAGGAAATGTGAAACTGCCTACTGTGCAGAATGTTGATCCGTAGTTTCATTTCGGTCAATCAGCCTGTCTTAGTGTTAGTGTAGACACCCTGCAACGCCCTGTGTTTCTGATTGTTCCATTCATCTCTCTGCTGATGTTCAGCTCTTTGTGAGCCTGCACCAACCTAAAAAAGATGTGCACGTGCAGAGGCAAAACGACATGAGGACAAGGTGACACAGAGCTGACCCACGTACACACAGGCTCAACACTACACAGCAGGCCTACATGACATGTTTTAATATATGATGCTTCATCATAATTGTTCATAAAGGTTTCAGTAGCTCATGGACATGATGGTGTGGCTTCTTAAAATGATACAAATGTGTAAACAATTTCAAGATTAGTCATCATTAACCTATAATAAATGATTGATTAATTGTTAATTATTATTTATTTATTAACTAAATAATACACTAAACCTATAGGAAATGAAAAACTACAAAATGAAATGAAATATAAAAACATGACAAAATAAATAAAGCACTTTGACATATTGAAACATTCTATTTACTGTATTTGATGTGTATTCCAAACTATTATGCGTTTCTGGTTTGCATTAGTTTAGCTTTTGGGTAAAAACAAACATCCACGACTCCAGGATGAACTGATTACATTTTGTAGGTCAATGTGGCCCCATGTCCAATATCGTGTGAAGGCGATATACAACAGACCACATGTAAACACAGACTGAAGGCCAATTCTTTGTCATCCTGACCGTATGTTTGTCTCATGCTCGTCAACACAAGATCCCAGAAATACCTACAAGATATTTCATTACATCTGGCCCAGATATTCATTTGGACTGATGAGCTGATTAGAATATGATTTTGGAGAGACAAACTGAAAGTTAAGCACCCGCTGCACACGGTTGTGTTGTTCAGATGTCGTCCTGACAACCCTAAAACATCCAATGTACAATCTAGTCCCGCTAACATCTAAGGTAAAACCGACTAATAAATCATTTCCGTCATCTTCTCTGCAGCACCTGCTCGTATCAAGAACTGGTCACAAACAGTGTGGTCCAATGACTAACGTGCCCACCACTGAGACCGAGAGGTCCTTCAGGCAGGACAGGACACAGTGAGCTGAGGCTGCTTCTCGGCAGTCCATTTATCACACATTGTCCTTCAGCACTGTTCTGTCCCGCCAGGCCTGCTGCTGCACCATGGATCAACAGAGGACATGTGTGAACAGCTGACCCAAGGCCATAAAAGTAGGTATAGCAACAGCACAGGACCATCAGGGCTGGCATAAAGGCCATACATTAAATGCATGAGAAAATACCTGGGATGTGTGTATTTGAGAGGGTTCTGGCCTTATAGCCGCGCCAGCCCATGTTGCTGGGTTACCAGCAGCTTTCTGAGTTAAGTGAAACTGTGTCCTTCGTGCTTTGTGATTTACTACACTCAGCAGTCGCAGTAAGACAATAACTACCTGCAAATGCTCACGTTAACAAGTTTGGATGAAGAAACACAGAAAAGGCGACGCAGGAAGATCACGTAGATGCTGTACATGTGACTAAACATCTACAACCCTGCTTAACAGCTGTGTGAGGCAAGGCGTACTGCACCAATATCACCAAAACAACTAGGAGGTATTTCCTGATATAGTTTCTGAATCCAGTTTATTCCTTTTAATTCTGGTGCCTCTATCAAAAACGTTCAGCTTTAAAAATCCCTAGGATGCGTTTTTGGGCTTCTCTGAACTACCTGCATGATACTGGACCAACTAGTTAAAATTAAATAATAAATAAATTATTTAATAATAATAATAAAACAACAAAATTATGAATAAGAAATGTTTCTGCTTGTTTTGTAAAAAAGTTCTCCACGGGAAAAATGCCTTCTGGGTCGCAGTTCCACAACACAGACACTACACCAACTATCCAGAGCTTGGGTTGAGATGGACAAATCGCATCAGAGTTCAGTGACGAAAAGATTTTGATCTGCATTATTTCAACTAATATCTATCAGCTCACGTCTGAGTGTCATGTGCTGGATGCTCTGATGGTCAAAGCATCACTGAGCTCAGTAAAATTCTTACTTCTTGTTTAAGATTTCATAAATATCCAGCCAAGAGTTTCTGGGCTGTTTCACTTAAAACCATAGCAGTAGGACACGTTACATCACCATAACGATAGCATAACAAATAAAACCAAAATGTGGTGGACACAGTGCAATATACAGGATAATGAGAGTCTTTACCTTAGTTCCACTGGACTGACTAGGAAAGATTTACTTAGACACTGCAGTCATTCAGAAGACCATTTACCAGAGGGCGGCTGACATAGATTCCAGCCATGGCCCATACATCAACAGGGCATGTTTTTCGATAACAATATTGAATTCTCTCTGACCTAACATGAGATCAGGCCTCGCCTTTCACTCGACTAGTAGCTCACTCCCAGATGCTATCAAAAATGGCCGGCAAAGTAACGTAAATAAAATTTACACCGGACTGTGAGTGGGTTTCTAATTACTGTGTTGATATGTGTGTGTGTGTGTGTGTGTGTGTACGTACAGTTACACACACTTCCCTGGGTCTTATGGCTGCTTGGAGGTTTGCTAAACAGGATGCTATCATAAAGCAGCCTTGTAAAAAGCTCATCTGGCGCACACTATCTGTAAACACAGATATGAGGCAGGTCACAGTGGCGCGTATATCACCAGCGTTTGCACTACAGCAGAGGCTCCATTAATGTGAACACAAACACACATTAGAGTTGAGTTTTTCACAAAGGCGTGGATGTACTTTTACTTGAGAGTAATTGCTCCACAGTACAAGTGTGAATAATAAATATGTGTTTTTATTTAGGGCACATGTGCACATGTTGGAGACTGTAGAAATGAAGATGACATTCATTTAATATATATAAATCATTAAGCAGAGTTTTGTGTTAAATTATTATCCATATGGAGACGCTTAGCTGCATACACTGTTATGTATTATTTATGATGTATGAATTTTTCAGAGATGTTTATCACACAGCACTGTATATGTAACTTCTGCAGTCTGGCTGTTTTGACTCTTGAACTTAGTAAAGAATACATTTACACACTTCATTTATGCAAAAAAAAACGCTAATATAAAGTAAAATATGAATACGACAAACACAAGCTTGTCTCCGGTCCTTTTTTACAGTCAGTTTACCAAGCTGCTGTTTTGTGATCATTATACAGTACAGTGAACCCTCCGCCTACCATATTTAAATCCCAAGTGTTTCTCACCCTCAGGGAGTTCTTTCACAAGTGCTGAAAAACAGAAAAGTCCCTGCAAACAAAGCTGTGTCTGCATGTGTCACTCAAGGCCCATACAAGGACTGTATTCTTTAACGGGAAACCTGCTGCAGTAAAGACAGGACTCTTGAATGAAGACATGTGGCTCTAAGAGCACGACCGATTGAATCTCCTGACTGAGATGGATGAAGCATATCTGCAGCTTTGTTAGATGATTTAACACTGTGACTGAGTGGCTCTCCTCACCCCCTGTCCTGAATTGCCATCCCCTCAGATTAAGCAGGATGGAAGCTACAGTGTTCATTGAGACTCCACACGAATTCTGAATAAAGAACCTTTCCAGTTCAGCGTTCAGGCTTCAACCCCTGAATCTCTTCCAATAATGAGTAAATATGAAGTCAGTGCTCTATGCTAAACAGGCTACTCCAAGTAAGGTATATGTTTTTTTAATTTATTAATACAATTTCAGAACCAAATGTTCAAATTCAAACTATTTTACCTGAATGACCCACTTTGACTTTCTATGAATTTTACGAAGCACCAGGGAATCGCAAAAATGTAACATCCTGAATACTTTGCTTTGCAGATACACACAGCCATGGCCAAATAAACTGAAGTTTTTTTAATTAGTTTCAAAATATTTTGCAAAACACTGAAATTCCTGTCTGTGTTAATCCAACAAACATTATTATTGGGCTGGTTTTTAATGTTCTTCCGTGATTGAATGAGAATCTGCAGAAATTACTGTTGTGTTTATAAAACAAAACTGAAAACGCACTGTATCAATCAACAGTAAGCAACTGTAAACAAAGCAACGGAATTTCTTTTGAGGGAAATAAGAAAATAGAAGAATGTGGCTCTGATTTGTACTAATGCTGAATCTAATGGAAAAAAGTATAACTTAGATACAAAGATTTAAATTATTAAAGACCCTGACAGTAGACAGTAGCACTGTCCCTCTCGCACATCTCTCACACTCGCATATCGATCCTGCTGCTGTGTGACAACCACAGATCTTTAATAAAAGAAACATGTACAAGCTACACAGTATTTGTTTGTCAGAGTGAGACAGCATCTGGAAGCCGCAGTGTTTGCTGTGATGTTTTCTTGGGGGTAACCTCTCAAGTGTCTGGAGCCAATGCAGCTAACGCCAAACATCCACTTTTAAATGTCACCTTTATGTCTCAGTTGTTGATCTACAGCAGAAGAGATGTGGTTTGATTCAAATAACTACACAACTCTATGTCATCACGTTTGACTGGTGCTCGTGCGAACGTAGCATCTTTTTTCAGTTTCTAATGATTTACAGGCAATTAAGTGAAAATAAGTGCCAACATCTGTTTATCTTGACAAACAAATTCGTACCAGTCGCACATTTATTGCAGCGCCTTGAAATTCAGCGGGAATGCGTGCTGCACTTGGATGGAAGCTCAAGGATAACAAACAGAAGTTGGAAAGAGAGCTTCTTCAAGTTGCCTGCACCCACACGGCGGACGGGAGAAGCCGGTGAGCTGAAGGGGTGATGGCTGACTACATTAAGCCCCTTAGGCGGCATGTTGATGAATCTACTCTTTGAAATGTGAGGGTAATAGCCTCGACATAGCAACGAAATAACTCGCCACCCAAGTCTCCGAATGACAGCAATCCCAAGTAGGAGCCAGTCCAATATGAAACAGGAATTTGCTTTTATTACCATCATCATTACTGTATATCATTTCTGAATGTACAGCCATTTGGTTTCATTTAAATGTAAATCTGGGCACTGAACTGCGCACACTGTCACCCACAGCAGCTTGACTATGATGATTCAGTCTCCATCGGCAGGGAAAATATAAGAGCCCCTTTGCTTTCTCTGAGGGAAAATAACAGATTTGACCTTTGTCTGTTTTCATAAAAGCCCTGTACACAGCAAAATAAGGAAAAAGGGAGATTTTTATTCTTTTCTTAGTTCTTGAAAACAAATGCAGCCACAGTTTGTTGCATCCTTTGTTATTCGTCCGTGCATTTCCTTATGCCCAAACTGAAGAACAAGAACAGAGCAAGGTCAACAATGAACCACAGCCCAGGGAAACCTAAGGTTGCCCCGTCACAAAACGACATCACGCACCATGTGGTTGTTCCTTCAGTGGAGACCTGACACAGTTGTTCATTGGTGGAGCTGGAGAATGCTGTGTGCTACTAATGTTCATCTAATGAGGAGTCCACCGGGCCTGGGCATGGGCTTCACACGGAACATTTTCTTGTGATAAGGAGCAGCATTAGGGAAACTTGGAGGGGAGCATGTTTAATTACAGGCAAACGAACTTGGTGACTTCAGCAATCCGCAATCAAATATCAGATAATCCCTTTCCTCATTATTTTTCTTGCACACCCTCTCTCCTGCTAAATCATACGTCACAAAAATGAATCATTGAGTGCCACATAAATGTACCGGCATGCCAAATGGAATCAACAAGTGCCTCATCAGAAGCCAAGTCTGAGGGTTATTACATATCAGCAGGTTTTAATCTAACACTGCAGCTGTATTTTTGTGTTTCATGACCAATAGTGTGGCACGATTGAAAAGCCTTTTAAAGTTCCCCTCTGGGCCACACCATACTTACTCACAAGCATGTTATACTTCCTTCATGACCCCTTTGCATGACTCTCATTTCTAGCCAACCTCACCTTCAGTCAACATCACCACCGATGCTTAAAAACGTAATTCTTGCTGAGTGCGAGCTACAACTATTGGCTCCTTCCATGCTGCTGTTGGGTTCAAAGAGTCAGCATTTTGGGGAAATGTCTGTGTGACACCTGTCATCACTTTTCTGCCCATGGCGAAAGGGAAAGCAACATTATGAGTGCCGTGATTCCTGCAGAAGCCACCAAAGCATTCAAGATTTACATGTATTTTCTACATAATCATCAAACAACGTCTCTGGTAATTGGTCAGGCAGTTGGTCAAAGATTAATTGGCCGCAATGTTCAATGTTGACTGATCATTTCAGATGAGCCTGGGCCTAAATGCTATTCTGATTTCAATTTAATGGGAATTATAATGTGTTATCGAGCCAAATATATAATGAGTTCGGTTCAGATGTTGTGGTTTGTTGTTTTTGTGTGTTGTTGTCTCTGGGGGTGTAAAACGTGAAAAAAACATCTAAATGTTTCTACAGCATGCATAATCACTCCGTCATGGGACATTGGATGTAACCATTTCATTTAACCTGAACCTCCATATAAGGTTGAGCATATTACATTTTGGGCTGTGTTTTAAGTCTGGATATTTAGCCATGACAACCCAGATGATGTCATCAGGCAATCCAGACGTAGTTTTCTTGGCTTGGCCTTTAAACCTGTGACACACAGGGACAAACTGTATGATCAGTCTTCCTCCAGGTTGACCATTAAATAAATGAGTATTTATTTAGTAATTGTGTGCTTTGTGGAGGTACAATGTGGCACACATAACTTGTCATTGCACATAAATATATGCAGCCCATGACCATTGACAGTGTAAAAAGACAGTTCTTCAGTACAAGAGTGAAAAGCCAAAAAGGTGGTGGTGTTGAATGCAACAAGATCAAAAGTCAGCGTTAGTGTACCGCTCTCCTTCCTCAGAGAACAACAGTAACATAATGCGGGCTGATTCAATAGGATGAAGAAGCTGATAAAGAGTGTCCGTGTGCTCAACCTAACAGGGGCCTTTACACAAACACACACACACACACACACACACACACACACACGTTCGAGCTGTGACCTCAGCTCCATGGTTGCTTTGGATTGTGTCACTCCAAAGAGGGACATCAGATTCAAAAGCTATCACCCAGCCAGCACAGTGGGTAACCTGTGGAACTTCACAAGATCTACACAGACAGATCAGAGGAGTAGATGTGAGCAGATGCACCGTGCCTCACTGATTCCCCCATTTAGGAAAAATCTCGACTTCAGATATATTTTGTCAACGAAGCACCAAATTTGTCTTATTTTGTGAAGAACTGTGGCCACCTGAGTCACCTTCTGGGTTCTGCCGCTTGGCACATCTTCCTCACATTCAGCTGTGTTAGTTGAACATCATTATCTTCCTTTTTTTGTAAACCACATGGGTACAGTCTCTCCACTGCAAACTGCGGCTGCTGCCCCTCCAAAAAGAAATCATTTCATGTGCGTCAGTGGCAGAATCATTTACTGATGTTGTGCATTTAACACCAATAACCAACACACACACACCCTCAATGGCCACTTATATACTCTCCGATAAAAGGGAGTGGATGGTTTGAAAACGAAGACTGAAATGTGAAGTGGCAGAGAGAAGACGCGCTGACATGCCTGTTGCACACGCGTGCCTCTGTCTGCAGCCTGGTCCTGAACGCAGCGCGCTCGTGGTGATGGCTTCATTTACACAACCTAAGGCAACTTGGTGATAATAGGACGATTGACATCGATTTGAGGGGGAGAGGGGGAAAAAAGACCAACAGTGAAGGAACTTGACAGCGCGAGCCGGCTTAATGAATCAATGTTAGAAGCGCTGCTGCGCGTCGGGAGCGAGACCGCTCAAACAGCGGCACCAAGTCCGAATCCCACGTTCAAATGCCCACAGTGGTATATCCTAAACCTTTATAATTATAATAGCGCAATCAGACACGATAGAAATGTGACAAGTGATGCGTAACCGCGAGGATGGTTCCTGCACAGCCGAGTAAAAGCATTTGGTGACACCCAAAGTAGCCACGCATTCACAGGGACGCGTGTCTTACCTTTGGAGATCACGGAGACAGTGCAGTTCACCAGCAGCAGGAAGCCAGTCACAGAGAGGTAACGTCCTTTTGTCAGCGCACCCATGCCGACCGCGTAGCTCTCCACGGGGTCGGGGTGCTGCTGCTCCGGATCTCTGCTGCCTCCTCTCGCCTCGTAACCAGCTGGACGAGGTCCGGCTGCGCAAGTTCCTCCTGGAAGCCAGGGAAGGGGACTGTTGCGCGCTGTGCTATGAGAAAAGGAAGAAGAAGAAGAAGTGCTGAATGGTTTACGGGCTGGACTGTTGATCGGGAGGAAAGAAGCATCTTCACTTCACTTTTGCTGTGCATGTGTGCGCAGCAGGGGAGAAGCGCGCTTCCACTTTACCCCCCTTTCCAGGCATCATCATCCCGGAGCCTGCCTTGCACTAACCAATGGCAGGGGAAGAAAGGCGGAGAGGAGGAGACCGATTGGGAAGGGATAGATATAGGGCTTATCTCTCCAACTGTAAGGCAGCAGTGTGCGGATTTATTTTAATACTAGTGGGCAGAATACAAAACCAAACAAACATATGAGCGTAGGCCTTAAATGACACATCTGTACCTGATACTGTGGTACATATTTCAGAGCATGTGTGGTCAGTGTGATTCTTATTTCCTCTTTAGCGACACACAAAGCAGAGAGCAGACTGGCCTCAGAACAGGAATGCCAAGAAGCATTTCTCAGAAATGTACTTGGCAGGAGCAGTGTTACACAGTAATAATTAAAAACCAAAATGATTTATTTGAAGCTTTGCCAGGGCAGAACTCACGACCAGTCAATAAGAGAAGACACAGGAGAACACTGTAAATCCAGTAGCTTAATTAAAGCATGACTATACACGGTGGTTAGGTGGGAAATATTCCCAGGGTGGAGTGTGGTGGCCGAACCGACCCAAACCAAACCTGACAAGCATATTGTAGCTTGTTTTTCTTTTATGGACCTACAGCTTGCTACCACTTCTGTGGTGTTTTATCTTTGTATTTTCTGTAAAAAAAAACATAATAGCAAGTGACAGCTTTTTTTCTGTTTGTTAAAAAACAATTAATAGCATTGGAACACAGGGAGAGTGAGAAGCACTTGTTCTTTAATGGAAGAACTGACGTGTTCTCAAGCAGGAAGATTTCATAGAAAACCCAGAACAGATGCACAAATAGATGAAGATGGAGAAATACAGATGTTCAGCCTGATTATTTCTGTTGCTGTTATTTTTTCACATTGCAAATTACTAAATGAATTTGTGCCATCACAAACTGATGACTTGCTTCTCCCTCTCTATTACGGGGGGAAGCAGAGAGTCAGCAGGAACCTGCAGGTTATCATTGCCCGTCTAGGGGGTTACTGTGGCCCTGGCCTGCAGATCACGGGAGGCTGTGCATATACACTACTCTGACAATATACCTCTTACTACAGGAAATATGTAGGCGTGTGTTTATATCTTTCCTTACAGCTACTGTCCGTTAAAGACAAGGATTCAAAAGATTTCAGTGAAGGCTGCGCTGCTGAAAAACTGCGTGTCAAATCACCAGTGCAACTCACTATGTAGGTCTGTAGTCACACATGACCAGAACTATTTTAATCTTCTGTTCATTGCTTATTGTGTTTTAACCTGTCTCCAAGGAGAGTATTGTCAACCTAATGGTTAGTGTGCATGTCACGAACCATGATGCCCCTCGTTCAAGTCTGGCTGGGGACTGTTGCATGTCACATCCTCTCTCTCCCCTTGTCTCCTGTCTGTCAGCCTACTATACAGCTCCTAAATCAGAGCAAAATGCCATAAAAACCCACATACATGACTCAACGTCAAATGAATAATCAAAGAATCCATTGTATGGAACACAGTATTGCAATATTCTTTAATTATCAGCTGTCATATTAAGGAAAAAACTCAATGTGACGTGAAAAACAAGTGGAAGCTGCACAGCATCACTTCCTTTATATTTATTTAGGTTTATTTGACTCTTCTTTCTTCATCCCAGATTGTGTGGCGTGTCACTGGAAAACCTCCATCCAGCAAAGCTCATAGTAATTTGTCAGGAAGTTTTTGACCTGATTCCTCGCTGCAGATATTTCGCATCCAATTATGTTTTTTCTCATCTGACAAAAATGTGATGTTCTGTAATCGGTGTGACCAGCGGAAAGCCCCATGGAATTACTTTAAATTTTCTTTTATGAACATGAGGAAAATGAGAAACTTTAGGAAGCAAAATTTGCAATTTCTGAGGACTACAGGATTTTGTAGATGTTTCCATGACTATGTTAATTTATTCATTACAGACAACTGTGATAATTGGCGCCTTGCTTGAGATTATCATTGATTAATAGTTGACAAAAAGCCAACCCTTCACTGTTAAATAACAGTACAGGAAAAAAACACATCAAAGTTTTTGCTGATGCGGAGAAGTCTAAAAATATTCTGTGAAAATGATTTTGTAATGTCAAGTTTATTTTAACTTTACACTGGATACTAATTGTATCCTTGTGTCAAATAAAATACAAAGAACCAAATCAAAAAAGCAAAAGGCCTGCACGTAGTGGGATTCTTCTTTGCACTGAGTATTTCAGCTGTGGTTCATATTTGTCCTCGATGTTGTTTCTCAAATGCAGCAACTACAAAGTTCTTGAACTTATCATTATGTGTTATTGCTGTTGTGAGTGCTTAAAGAAGAAACTGTTGAGGCCAGCACATCCACCTCATGGTAGGAAATATGCTAGGATGTAAGAGTAACAGTGTCATCTTAGTACTGCTGTTTGTCTGGTTAAGTCTGGTTATTTCCTCTCGTGCTGAGGCCTGTGTTGTTTTGGGTCTTTATAACTATGTTGCTTATGTTATTATCTGTGCATAAGAAGAAATGTACCCTGTAATAAGTGGGTAACAGGTAACATCTGGCACTCATACCTTTTGCATTTGTGAACAGTACTTTATAGGAAATGAGATATTTGTTAGGGCGTTCCCCACACGAAACAGCTGCAAACACAAAGGAACGGAGAACGTCATGTAACCATTATGTTCTGTACTAAGCACTTGTGACAGGGCTAGAGTAAATGTGAAAGGTGAACATAAGGACAGCACTTAAAATGATTCACCTCTTGTAGATTTTCATTTGAAATGATTGGGAAAGCAATCAGAGTAAGTACCTCCAGCTATGCAGATGGAGTGGACAGTTCTTTGTTTTTTTGGTGGGAAGAGCTGAAAGAATGGTACAGCAGTTTAACTATACTTGACTGGAGTGCATCAGTGGGATTACGCTGCAGGTTAGTTTTAGTTATTAAAGTATACACAGGAAAGAGAGGTAGCTACACTGCTGTAAAACCATGTCTCCTACATGTAACCTATCTCAAAAAGGTTTTATCCAAAGCAACTGGACTTGTTTGGTTTCACCTTCCATTCCCGAGGCTTTGACCATGACCATGACCTGGATGACCGAGAACCTTCACAGATACATGTAACCTAATATATGTATATTCACACCTGTATATGTTTGTTTAGGTTTTTTTTGAAGATTTTGGAGAGAACACTAAAACGTTACTAGCTCGAACTTCTAGCCCTAACCTTTACAAAGAGAGAGTGGTGTGAATACAGTTGTGCTTGGAGTCATAGGCATAGACAAACTAGGCGGTTGCCTAAGGCGCCACTTGCTGGAGGGGCCGCAGTTTTGAGCCCTAAAAAAGATTTCTAGCAAACATCGTCAGATGTGGGTTTTTGAAATAGTTTTCTACATATTCGGGCTTTATTCCCTGTATAACCCCCAATTACTATCTCTAAGCTCTACACAATAAAAGACTATGTGATAATTGTTTAGTCCTTTTCCAGCCAGCATCTGAGCCCCCTACCGGTCTTTGACAAAGACAAAACACCTCCACCTGACAAGTCACAATGTCTGTGAATAAGGGAATGGAAAATATGGATTTAATATACAGGAGAGGTGGAGAAAGGCTGGATCTGACCTAAAAGACATTATGCAGATTTATCAAGTGTGAAATATGAGCTCACCATGCAGATTTAATACAGGAGATGAACAGACCTGATGATAAACAGTTATTCAAAGTTTCCATATCTGCCATGAGATGTGGAAACACTGATCACTGCTTGATCATTTCTAAGCCTAATCTTGCCTAGAGCACCAACATGGGTGGGGCCAGCTCTGCTTTGAATACTACTACCTGCTGCTCACAGTGGACTGAAACCGTGGGGGACACGGTTTGTCAATGCAGGAAGATCAACACATTTCTTCAGTGTGAAAAACCATAGTTGACATCTCCCTAAACTGTTTTGCGAACTTTTAATTGTGTAGCTCTGCTACAGTCAGCCTCAGAGCACTAGTGAACTTAGTATTGGTAACTAAAAACTTTCACCAAGCCTGGGTCATTTGTTGGCCCATGGAGAGAAAGTAACCAATGGGATGATTTGTGCATCCAAGAAGAGTTCTGCCCCTGTACAGGTTGGCAGAAGTAAAATGTGCTGAACACAGCCGACAACTACCTGCAACTATATCGCCTGCAGAGACCGGGAATCTCTTAACTAGAAACAATTTTTCAGAAAATATTAAGCTACAATAAAATATAATTATACAAACAGTATCAGGATTCCCACCTGGTGAACTGGTGCTGGCATTATTAAAACATTCATCTGCAACACGAAACTGAGAGAGTAGGGCTAAATTTAATTTATGGGATAATTGATACACTTTTGGTACATTGCAAGATGATTCCCTGGGTGCACGCAGAGTCAGTGGTCTGCTGCTGGTGGAAAGGGATGTGTTATTATGGATCTCATCCAGGAACAGGCTCAAATATCCAACCTTTAGAAAGATAAAATTCCCCAGCTAATTTTGCATATGGTGTTGGCAAAACAATGAAACAGTTATCATAGTAATCATAATAACAATATAGTGATGGACATAACATAACACCACTGTGGAAATTCAGTTTAATTGCATTTGGACAAGAAACATTATTATTAATTTTAATTTAGGATCAATTACATATTTTCCATTAAATGAAGGTCTCTGTTTGTTTGGTTTTGGGTATTTGCATATTCTTAAGCACCTAATCAGATATGCAGTATTGGGGCTTTTAGAAAAATCAGCTGTATTTAGAGCTCTTCAGCTCCTGTGAAAGGTTTTTACAACGTTAGAGACTCATAATTGCAGCTACTCCAATATGCAAAGAATTTGACACCATTTAATTTAAGCACAGCTCCACCCTGTCCACCCTGAGAAGATGCCTGTCTAATCAGGCATGAGTGAATGAATTACATCTCTGTGAATGCACAGAAGGCTGACGATGAGGCACGGGCAACACAGTGCTTTGAAAGTGGCAAAATTTAATGCGCATTGAAGTGTCTAGTCCCAGTACTAAGGCATTTCCAGGTTACAACATATTGACCATTCCAGTTACTATAATAAAAGATGGGTAAGACTGTTAAAGATGAGAAGATGGCCGCACACTCACTCATGTCATAGTTTATTAATGTGAATCATTGGCAATCTTTTTCATATTGTTGAAGTCACACAAGTTTAGAGATTTGCATAAATGTTCATAATGACACTTCATCACCATTGTTACCATAATAAACACAATAAGGATTAAAAAAATAAAAAGAAGAAACAAGCTTTAGTTTAAAAAAGAGAAACTAACAGCGGTCTAATGTCAAAGTCTTAACTCACACTGACCCCCACTCGTCAGGTCCTCTTCACAGACTTTACTGCTTTATTTACTACGACACCAGTCATTCTCCTCTGCTCCCATCATCACTTTTCCAGCCACTGGCTGTCACCTGACAAAAACAGTGTAACTACGACTAGCATTAGCCTGGAGTATGTAGGGATGTTCGGTTTGGTCTCAGTGCGACACACAACCATCTTTGTGCTTTGTTTTGGTAAAATGAGTAAAGGCAGTTTCAGGATAACCCACAGAAACCCCTGAAACTAGCCTGCTTCACCACAAGCTACTAACAAAAAGAAGCTCACCGCATATAGATCTCACTTTGGCTCATTTATTGTGTCAGATCAGCGCCAACTCACAACAGCATCATCGCAACTCACTTCACAAGCTGAGATTAAGAGATCTTACAGTTTTATGTAGTGAGAAGCTCGGCACGATCTCAGCAGTAGGAGACAGAAGAGGGAGGAACTCCCTTAATAATAGATATAGACTAACTGATAAACGTGAAATGAAATTTAAAGCAGAGCAGAATACAAAACTATTCGCCTCGTTCAAAAGTACTCAAGTAAAGTTACTTGTTTAAAAGTCTAAAGAGTAATCTGTTTTAAATGTATTCAGGGTAAATACTACCTTAGTACTGTTTTTGTACCCTGCACAGTCAAGTTGGGTTTCCCCTGCTTATTCAGTGCCACTGTTCTGTGTAAAAGATACCGAAGGTGGGTAAGGAGGGGTTTGTGCTACCCCACCTGTAAGTTGACTTAGGAGTCAAAGTGAGGAATGGTGTTTGCAAATGTTGGTTAAAGCATGAGGCTGGGATGCAGAGGGTCGCAGGATCGATTCCCAGACCATCCCCCACACCAGGTGTGTCCTTGAGTAATCTAGCTCCCCGCGCGCTGTCTGCAGCTGCCCACTGCTCCCCCCAGGGGCATAGGTTGAATGCAGAAGGACATATTTGACTGCGTGTTGTACACTGTGTAACTATATATGAGACAAAAATATTGGAATTTAATTTACGTTCCATCACTGACAGATATTGACTTAGTTCAGCATCATTTCATGGTTCTTCTTTTGTATTTGTTGTCTGCTTGTGTGCTTCTTTCCTTTTGAGCAGAGAACAGAAACAAAGCAAATCTTTTTCCCTCTGGGATGAATAATAAAAAGGGTTTTTTAAATCTTGGGTTGCTCATCATGTTTAATGTTGCAACCTGTGCAAAATGATCACTGGAGCATCCTTACGGAGGCTTTTCAGAGTGAAAACTAAGAGTTGACATTATGCTACATTTGCCCTCAGTACAACGGGATTTTGGTCAGCAGTGAACTCAGGAAGCGCACAGCACAGAACATGTGAAACGATTAACACTTTTCAGGAGCTTTGTTATATACCTCAGATTGTTTTGGGCTATAAGTTACGTTTAAAACTTATATCCATGAATCTACTTGTAGTGAGATGTTTTTTAAATATTAAGAAAAATGGTAGTAATTTTGATCTAATCTGCTGCTCATGCAGCGATTCTATTATTTGCTAAACAGCACAGAAGCTCCAGACAGCAGCCCTGCATGCTGCCTATAATGTGCAGTATGCTCTGCTCTGCACCATCCAGCATTAATCTACATCATTTCATCCCTGGTTTTATTCTTTTATTTTGATACAAATCACACTTTACACTAACAGCTGCATAAACAAACAAACAGAAAGGCTATAATAAAGCCGTAGATGGTGCAGTGTACTCCTGACTGTGGGTGTTATTACTGCTGCCTCTTTGCTGTCTGCCTCCACCTCCTGCTCCCCTTCCTGTATTGATCGAAAGGAAAAAGTTACCTTCAGGATGTACATATCACTTGCTTCCCTTTGTACTAACATTTCCCTATTCAATGGTTATATACGCGTACATGACACAGAAAGGTCAGAATTCATCATAGAATCTGATAAGAGAAGAAATAATTCTGATTTCCTACAGGCGTATTGACGTGCATGATAAAAACCCTTGTCTTTAGAACATCAACTTGTTCTCTCTGTTTCCCCTGATGTCACCCCTGAGGCTGATCCCCTCACCTCAATTAATCTCTGTCATATTGTGTGCTACATAGAAAAAGGGGTTACAGTAGTCTATGCTATAAATTAAGCGCATTAACAGCTGTGAATTTGGAAGCAATGGTCTTAGAGAAGTATTTGTTGCTGCACATCAATCTAGAAAGTGCTATAAACAGTTTCCAAACAATTTCAAGTTCAATGTTCTGCACTTAGAAAGATTATTCACATGTAAAAAGCCTTCAAAACTGTTGCCAGTCTTCCCACAATTGGACGTCCCAGCACATTCACCCAAAGGTCAGACCATGCAATACTCAGAAAAATATATATATAAAAAAAAGAGCTACATCTCAGAACCTGCAGGCCTCACTGAGCATGTTAAATGGTGAAGTCCAGGACAGCACTTAGAGGAAGACTTGTTTTGGAAGGGCTTCTAAGAGAAAGAAACAACAACAAGAAAGCATGACTGAGGTTCACAAAGCTGCACCTGAACAAACCGCAAGACTTTGTTTGGCCTTAATGCTCTGCACCATGTCTGGTGAAAACCTAACACAGCAGAGCCTGATAAGGTCATACAGGACAAGATGAGTTCCTACAAGCTAGTGAATTATGGTGGAACTAATTTACGCACTGTTTTTATTATCTTGGCTTTTTTTTGTTAAATAAAGAATGGTGTGGTGAAAAAGGTTGGTGTTCGTCAAAGGTTGTATTTGCATAAAATTAAGACCCACTATCATTAGATGGGTTTTATCATGTTTTTACACACACACACACACACACACACACACTAATAATATAATATTATATATATATATATATATATATATGCATACAGATTAGGAAATGATTTGATCATACTGTACATGTACACTGCTGAAAAAGCTACCTGGGGAAATCAGGACCTCTTTCCCTGATTAGAGAAACCAGGTTTCTTGTTTACGCTACATTACAAAATAATTTATTGGAAAATATAAATTGAAAACACTGAAGTGTGTTTTAAGACTGTTAGCTCCATATTCTCTTTACACAGTATAAACAGTATAAGTATGGTCCTGCGGTAGAAGAAGATGTATGAAGTGTTTTCATCTACGGCTTTGCTTGTAGTTGAACATATAAATGGGAAAGACTGAAATTATTATTAACCTATTTTCTCTCGTCCTACATTTGCACTTCCCAACTTGAGCTAAAATACCTACTCCTGTTAGTCAATGGTTCCATTAAAAAATAATTCCTCTTTCTGATGTGACTGGTTAAAACGTAGAGGAAGAAATTTAACTGTTCCTGCTGCTCTACTGTTATCATGTTGCATATTTCAAATACCAGAGGAAAAAATAGATCACTTATTTTCCAACATGTCTGCGTTGCAATTTCAGTCCTAATTACCTTTATCATGTGTATTTTATTAGCATCACATGAATTACTTCTTACAAACGGAGAACTAGATATACTGGCACTCACACTACATCAAGTGGTGAAATGTAGTTTGACGGAGACATACTGACAGAGCAAGTCACTGGAATCTCAGTTCTGATTATATGAATGAACAAAACCACATTTGGTTGAACCTTTAAGACTATGTACTGTATTTAAACAGCCTAAGATCCACCAAAAATCTATCTTTAATATTTATTAAGGCTTCCAGCAAACATGCACAGCACCCTGGGTAGGAAGTAAATGAGGTGTAACACAACACAAGCACAGAGGATAAAACATTACACTGTAATATATGCTACATTATCCCACAGTGCTAAACAATTATCCACTCTGTACTGTAAACTAGCAAGTGCTTGGAATTGCAGTTACATTATAATAATCCATCTATTTATTTGCAAATCTCAGTACCCAGGAATTTGTATGTTGACACTGGGCAATCATGATGTACGCTCAGTACTGATGTTTGGTGCACATGCCGTGAATGTACATGTAGCTTGTTTGATGTTAGTGAAGGAGATTGGAGCTTGCAACCCACTAAAGATTAATATACAAATCTGAACCTACAGATTTTTCCCACCAGATCTGATGTTTGAAAACCTCTGCTGACTACTGTAGTTGCTTTGCACCGATAGAAAGTCAGAGTTTAAAAAACTTTATTGAATGTAATAATCCAATATCAACCTTTTTGTCCGTCAGTCAGACTACATTCTACAGTGGCTGGTGAAACACACAGAGGAAACCTGTTTTGTGGTCATTTATTGTTTCAAGAAATGTCTTGTTTTAGTGTTTTCAGCAAATTATAAGTTAGAAAGAAATGAGACCCAGGTGCAAATGACAGGACAAGTTGGCTAGAATGTTGAACGTGCCAAACTGGTCATTTGGTGCTAAACATAACTTTCTCTGACATTAAATTCAAAGGTTTCTGATTAACCAAACGATCACCAAAGGATGAAGGATCCAATCAACATGGTAATGACTATGAAACTGCTGTATCAGAAGTAAAAATGGACAACTAAAAGCTGTCCTGTAGAACAACAGATTATAGTGAATTATGTATGATTAATACCTCAGCTAAATTCCCCAGCAATGATTATAATGCATTATGTATTACACTTCCTTCATCTGCTAACACACTGTGTTCATGTTTCTTGAATAACAGTTGGATTAACATAAAGACTTCGTGTCATTAGCATCTGCTGGAGTCTTTCGGGTCAGGCCTTCCTACATGCTGATGTAAATCTTTAAACATAAAAGACAACAAAATGCATAAAGAAAGCACAGAATGGAACGTCACTAGATTTTAATACTATTTGCCAAACACAGCAACGTCTAAAAAGGAGACAGTTCTATTACCTCGCATACAGGGACCCTTCAATTATTTCTGGAAGGTGCACTCTATTTGCAGAATAGTGCTACTCTTGGCATGTAGCGCTTGAAGTGTGCTCTTCCAAGCACAGGATGAATGACACTACTTACTGTATTCTTATTACCACTCGCTGCTTTTTTGGGGGGGGAAGGGGTGTGGGAGTGAGGCCATTTATCATGCTAGACATAAGGCTGGATTTTTATCAAACACATTTTCTCCTACGGCGAGTACACAACGCACATCTTCGATGCATTTTCAAATTTATTGTAGATCTTTATTTATATATTTTGCTTTGAGTGAGCAGGCTAGTCTGGAAAGTCCACCACCCCAGGAGTCACTGTCTTTGTCACCTTGATGTCAAAAAGTATTGAGTGGCTCATAATGTGGAGCATCCTGCAGGGGATAAATCTTAATTTCTTCAAAGGAACATGGTAAAAATCCATAAACAACCTGGTACAGAGAGTATTTGATAGCTAGAGTGCCTGAAGGCTTAGAATTTGTCTATTGAAAGATTACCGGAGGTGGCCCCGGGAGATTCTGTAACAGATGAGGTGACTTTTACATGCGTGCAAATGTGACATGTTATATACTGCATTCTTGCGTGAGGAAGACCATGCAGATCCTGGGTTTAAAAGCCACAGGAAAATGTATGGCTTCACTTTAGCTGTCTAACAGTCATCCTTTTAAATTGATTGCATCACATCAACCAAGAATACACAGGAAAATTCAATCTGTAAAGGACAGAATATTTAGTTCAAATGTTTGTTTTCTGTCAGTCCTCTCATTTTTACTGTCAGTGGAAACATCGCGGTGTGACGGACCTTATTCCCAAGCCTAGCCCTAGCCTGAGGCAGTGTGTGACACCAGGATGTGACAAAGCGTATAGAGAGGTAAAGATGTGCGCAACAGTTAAGGGAAGGAGTTGTAAGATCTTAGCTTCTTCGTACCAAATGTAGACACTGATAGGAGGTTTCACATCAAGTTAATCAGTGCCAGGGACCTTTACCCCGTAAGGCGCTGTTTGTGAGGTGTTAAATAGGTTCTGTGAAGATAATTAAAACAACTCTGCTGGTGGTCTGGATTACGAGATGCATCTTTAATGTTTTCCCAGATGGCATCCCAATCACATTCAGGATCAAGGTTACAGCAGTCCTGCTGCTACATCCTATCTAGCGAATTGTAAGAGACCTTGAGAACACCATGCAACAGAAACAATGGTACGGTGGTAAAACTACAACAAATTACAGACAGGATGAATGGTTAATGGCTCATGATGATTTCTGAATATGAATATCTACATGGTCACGTCGATAGTACTTTCTTCCTCTATACGTTTATTACTGTTTCTCCAAAAAGGGGCAGAAATGTAAAGGCGTGAAATATATGAAATATTCTCAACCTCTCAACCTCTGGTAATAATTCTGAATTTATCTGCTTTAATGTTCCAACTTTTGACGCTCCCTTAACGCAAACATCATACGTTACTATAGATTTGAGAACATTTTGTTTGTTAGAATTTCTTAGAAGCAATTTACACTGTATCTCTGTGATGTATTTTCTAATCCAGCCACTTTCTACTATACAACTACATGGACCTGTTAATTCCTTGATTTATTATTTTGCTCGTGTCATAATTACTACAGCTGCAGAAGTACCTAACTGTAACACATTATTTGTCGTGATAATGTGCTAACACAAACAACATTTGGACATTTCAGGTCTGTTCTAGCTTAAAAAGTATAAGAAATATTCTGTTTTTTGTGTTACATTAGAAGGAAGCAACAGTTGTTGACGGATACTAGAATCTTTACAGATAGGATGGACAATACCACAGCAAAAAAGTACCAACAAGTGCGATGGATTGCATTGCATATTCTAGTGTTTTTCACAAACTCCATCTTTGTTGAATTTCATTTTCTCCTAACCAATACCTCATATGAGACATACAGAAAAGATAAACAATATACACAACTATCAACAGACACATTTTAAGAAAAATGATGCCGAGTCCCACTGAGAGTTGTCAAACAGTCTCATAGATTCCTGTCTGTTTGGCCTTACTCACTCTCTAAAACTGTTTGGCCTTGTTCTCACTCTCTGTGGCCTTTGAACTACAGGTGCTCATCCCTAAGGTTTACTGGATGTGTCGGCACATTATTCTTCCTTGAAGATTTGAAAACCCACTGTGGACTGGAGGAAAAAATGAAAAAAAGAGAGGTGTCATTTATCATGATCAGGAATGCAGCTTTGACTAGCACTATGTGGAGGCATAGATAGCTGTTATATGAGGACATTTTTCAGCACGATCGTGGTAAACAATGTTCAGAGGAGGTGTGGTGAAGCTGGATGATCCGCACTGTGTTTTGACTATTCATATGGGGTGTGAAGAAGTGTAATTTCAGACATTTTATGAAAACTCAATAAAAATGAGACTTTACTGTGAGTTACATCAACTAGAGACTGTAATATCAAGAGCTGAGACTGTTGTTTCTAAGGCCCAGTAGTCCCAATGACACCCACAGGTCCTTAGAAAAATGAAAGAATAGTTACTGCAATACATCTTAAAATACAAAGATGGGACAAAATATGTGACTGCATCACCACTGTTTTACAATGGCAAGTATTTCAGCAAAGCTGGGGCAGGTGAAAATGTCGCCACAGTCTCTTCAAGTATATTGCCAAAAGGAATCTCACCAAGAAACAATATTCACCTAATTTTAGGGATCTAACTTTTCTTTGAATTTGGAACTTTTCTTAAGGATCTGATATTTAAAAAAAAATAAAATGGTATTCACAGCTCTAACTTTCTAGACCTCTAAATGCAGTACTGTAATAATGTACAGGGGTAAGTTAGCAAATTACAGCATTACAACAAAATCATTCTTACTATGCTCAGTGCTAAAGATCATCCCGAACCATGAAAGCTGTAAAAAGCTCACCTACTGTTTCCACTGTCAGTGTCGTTCCCACGATCACAAGAAGCACAAAGAAACGGGCAACGTTGGGGATTGTAGACGCAGTGGTCGGCCAAGGAAACCTAGTGCTGCAGATAAAAGACACATCAAGCTTATTACCCTTTGTGTGTCTGGGATTACGTGAAGAGACACGAAGGATGTGAGGAAGCCTACATCCACACAAGATCTGTGGTTGGTTCTCCAGGATGTTTGGAATAACCTACCAGCTGATTCCAAAAACTGTTTGCCAGTGTAGGAATTGATGCTGTTTTGAAGGCAATGGGTGCAAATACCAAATATTGGAATTTGATCATTGATTTGTTCAAGTACTGCATTTTGATCCACATTTATGAAAGCATTCTATGTTTACAGCATTTCCATAAAACCTTTGCACAGTACTGAATATGTGCTAATAAAGCATGAAATACAAGCTAGAATAACTGGGCCGCCTCATCAGAATCAGAATCAGAATCGGAATCAGAATATTTATTGTCATTGTAGCAATGAGACATTGTACAAGGAAATTAAGTGCAAGTCTTCCTGTATCACAAGACAATACGACTATACAAAACCATTGAAACATACAACATAGTGCACTTGTCCATTAGCTTAGCTTAGCTGGTGCTAGCATAAAGCTTAAAGCTGTAATGTGAACATAAGACCTAGTTTTACTGTAAACATGAATGGTGCACTGGCTCAGATCAGATGGACCACTTAGCAGTGTTCAGCATGGTGTAGCAGTATTCAACAATGCAACAGGTCACTTTCAGTACACTACTTTAAAGTAAGGTATCAAATATTTCTCTCTGAGGTACTTACAAGAAGTATAATATAAGAAGAATCCACTTTATTGTCATTGATACATTTCTGCATGTTACAAACAAATTTATTCTCTGCATTTGACTCAGTGAGCAGCCACAGGCGGCGCTCGGGGAGCTGGCGCTGAGTGTCTCGCTCAGGAACACACCTGGTGTGGGGGATGGGCTTAGTGACTCAGCTGGGAATCGATTGCACTATTACTATTACTGCTATTACTGCATCCCAGCCCTCGGCTTAACCACTGAGCTACAGGTGTACTGGTGATTGTAGTCCGGTCTAGAAGTTACAAAATCATGGATCCATTTCTCAACATCACTTTCCGTAGGAGGTCAAAGATGTTGAGCTCCTACAGAAATTCCTCAAAGTAGCACCAAGGCCAATGTGAAGTAATCTAGGGTAGCAATTGGACTAAATAAAGAGAATCTTTACTAATAAGTCTCCAAAACCAAACTTCACAGTATTTTAATCCACAAAACGATCAGCTAAAGCAGTGCACAGTGACCTGTACTCAGAAGAGTGAAATGGGCCTATTACATTATCTAGGCACCAATAATCCAGGGACAGGGTAAATGCATTGCAATGCAAAACAATTGATGTAAGCTAGTAAAATAGGGGTGGTGGAGTTGCTGTAGCATTCAGCTCCTTCGTCATGTGAGCTGAAAGCTTTTTCTGGTTTGTGCATTAACATCATGCTTGAAATAAATATTTCAAGCATACTGCAATAATAATTTGTGCTATGGACATTTTCTGGACCGTTGATATAGTCTGACATACTGTTGGATCTCTGAGCAGATAATGATCTCCCTGTCTCAACTCAGACAGCACTCAGGTCACTCAGGCTGTATCAGTAGCTGTAAAAAACAACCTCACACTCAGAAGACTTCCAAGTTCTCATATGCTCAGTACTCTTTCAGCATTCTACCTGGTGCTTAATCTTATAACTTCCAACAGCTTCTCTTTCTCACTTTCATCATGAAAGTGAAAATGAACTAAGGCAACAACATTAAACTAATCACAGGCAGAGAAGGGTGGGACAAAACCCACCATAATGTTCTTCATAGTTGTCAGTTGTATAAAAAAGAACTAAAATACTTTAAGATTTAAAAACCTACTAAGATAAGTTAATATTCAACTAAAAGGTTATGTTTCTAATGCTGAATTGATCTCTCACTCCTGTATAAGAAAAGTAATAGTAACATTTATTTCTACCAATCACAGTCACAGTTGTTTTAACACCGTAATGTTTTGACGGTACATCAACAAAATTGAGATTTTAGTTTTTGGCAATGAGACGAAAATTAACAGAAGCATTCTAAATAAAAGCTGATAGACGAAGACCAATACGCACTATCAACGTATGAGACTTCTATTGTGAAAATGTCACTTACTTGTTTGCTTTTCAAGCATCTTCACAGGATTTGAAGCAGAAATCGACATATATTTAACCAGGTCTTCAGAGCTGGTTTCTGTACCTGCAACGATTTTTCAAGGCAGACTGGTACCACTTCCGGTTTTCTTGAATTACACATATAAAAGAGATAGTCCTTTTTGTTCGATGATGAAAATCACAACCTTTACTTTAAATGTGGCAGATCTATCGCTGGATATATTATGTCTCAAAGTAACAAACTAACAGCGAAAAAATTATATCTGTGTTATATGTTCTATCTGTATGTGTCAATAATTTAAACGAATGCGGAATAATATTTTCATTTTTCATTCATAAAGGCAATAATAAATACCTAGTCTCGTTTTCGTTCCGCGATTTATAGCTAGGGTAATCTAGCTATCAGCAGACAGAAAATGCCAAGATTTTCCTCGTGAATATACAATGAGTAATGTATATCCTCGTTCATTCAATATATTCTTCGAACAACTTCTGCGAAGAAAAATCTATAACTTCATTCATAAAGCCAATTCAGGCCGCGATTCAAATAGTTTGCAGCCTGCTGTACAGATCATACCAGTGAACGAATGATTCGCCAGAATAGGGTCCGCATATACACACTGAACAAAGTATTCCTCCTGATGAAAAAAGAATAACTGTCATCACCCGCTTCAATGCGTTTTTATTGTCTTCCTGAACGCAAGGCGGACACCATATACACTAAAGGCCC
>JAUMTR010000027.1:2096650-2126950 GCA_032270685.1 Microctenopoma stevenorrisi | reverse complement strand
TGTAAAGTGCCTTGAGATAACTTTTGTTGTAAAATGGCGCTATATAAATAAAACTGAATTGAATTGAATTGAATGAGCGATGCATGTCGAGAATGCAGCATCCACCTAAACAGAAAATACAAAACAGTATGTCACGAGCCATGTTCTAACAAACCTGCTAGTTCAGACTTTGCTCAACTTCTGAGGTTTAGTGATTCAGCCCAGCACAGTCAGACTTCTTATGACTCCAGCTTCTAATCTCTTATCTGTGCCCATTACCTTGTGATAATATTTCACAGTTCCAGTGCTGGATGGCTGGCACTTTGTGAATATTTGCAGCGATTTATAAACCCCCATGCTTGCAAATCCATTGAAAGCCATTGTGTCGAGCTAAATAGAGTAGCTTTTCCTCCCCACTCACTCTGTTCCCATGTTCCCTTCTTTCAAGTTTCCCCTACAGATTTCTTGTTGCTAATTCCTTTGTCTCTGTCTTCATTATTCACTTGTTAGACCCCCCCACACCCACCCCCCCACACACACCCTTATGCTTTCTCATTTGTGGGATCATCTGGGAGGTTATGAATTAATTGCCCCTCTTATATGAAAATAGGACCATCTAATATTACCACGGGTAGAGGAAAGCAGGTTATTCAGCTTTGACCACTGATTGCCAGTTGTGCAGCCCAGTAACAAAGGTGTTTAAAAAACCCTCAGTTGACAATGAACACATCAGCTGCAAACTAATTGTGGTAATGTCTCTATGGCCATTTAAATGAGTCATCAAACACTGGCTTTACAGCTGATTATTTATTCAATCATTAGGAACAGTCAAGCTTTATTTTCTGTGGAATGCCACATCAAATGATTGTGTTGCATGGTATTTATTTAGGTTTTGTAAAACTAAAGAATTATTTAAATTGACTTATTTCGTTTCCTCTCGTCAGATTTAACTGAGTAATAAAAGCCTCCTATGCGCAAGGCCCAAGACATAGATATCAGTTTAACTAAACAATAGGTGGTCCAACATTGAATTCATGTTGTCTGGAGCATTATATAGAATTTATTGTAGTTTGTGTTGTTATAGTTTCCACACTTCTTCAAATAAATCTCGTGTATACGTCCCCATTTTGGGTTTTCATCATTATTCTGTCAATGTTGCTGACTTTTTTTTTGCATTGTACAAATTAATTCAGAGTTATCTAATACTGCAATTTTTAAAACACACACTATTATGAAAGGCCACAAAACACTGTAAAGGTTTTGGGAACATTATAATATATACTGTATGTGCTTCATTTTCTGTGACGCAGATATAAATCCCACCAATGCAGGTGGTGCAGGTGAGACACAGATGGCAAGTTTGCCTTCATAGTCTTAAGTTCGGTACAGAAGCAAACCTTCCTAAGTATGGAAAAAAAGCTAAATTTAATATCAGTGCAGGCTATAAAATAAACATTATACATGACTTCATGCTCTGAAACCTCACTACACTTCATTTCTGACCGAAATATCTGGATAGGCCTGTTGAGTACTGGAAGTACAGGAAACTGGAACTAGGATCCACGCCACTGATCCACGGGCAGCTAGATGGATCAATAAATGCATGTGCATTCTCCCTATTAATCAAGTCGACTAATGATTTGTCTACAATAGAATACGATTGCAATTTGACCTTTTATAATATTACAGTACAGCCCTAACAAAAGCTATAGAAAGTGAGTCAGAACATTTAGCAGTAAAACAAACAAAATCTTCAACACAGAGGTGTCATGACCTTATGGTAAGCTACTGGAAACCAGGGAGAAGGGGGCTGCAGGAATAAGTAACAGTACAAATTTCTTTGCTGAGAAAAGCCTTTGAAATTCAGAGGAGTGCTCTGGTCGTCCAGTGACATAGATTTGGCCGAGAATGATACCTCGCCATAGAAGAACACAAATCGTAAATGTGCAACATGAGGTTGGAGTGGTACAAGGAGATTCAGCAGCAAACAGCTCTGGTCAATCTAACCACTCTGCTGAAAATGCAAAATGGGTTGTACCTAGCCCTCTCCCACCTGGAGACAATAACACTTATGTCAGTTTTATTCACCAGTTTTGGTATAGCCTTTAGGGGATGAAGTTGAGGCAGCTAATTACCACCACCCTCTAGAGCTGGTTTGGGGACTTATTCAGTGTATTTTTGTTCAGCTGTAGGAAACATTATTATTGGTATGCGGAGCTGCAAGTTACAGGCAGGTAAGTTCCTGTAATATGCAGCATTTTTAATTAGTAAAATTGTGATTTTTCTATTATGTGATTATTCTATTATGTACACAGGAATTAAATATCATATTCAATTTAAATTCCACACAATAACAAAAACCTAAGATGAACAAAACCTTGTTTGGAAAAATGTTGACATGTAATTCATTATATCTCTGTAAGAATTGTCAAAGGCAACTGTATCTTTTGAGCTGCAAAGATTAGGGAAGACTTTGCAGGCTTAATTATTATGTACTGTTTTGATATGCATCCAACAGAGTTGGGTTAGGATTTGTTTGTTCCATCGTATTTGCCTGCCTGCAGGCTAGGTTTAAAATCTATCTAATAAATGCCAAGCTTAATCCCTGATGTGGGATCCACAAAGAAGATAATGCAGACCCTGACAGGTGTACTACTACAGATTTTTTCATCAACATTGTGGAGACTAGGGGTATTTGAAGCTTATTCTGTGATTTATTAGGCTGATTTTCCTCTGTTTTTGTATGGTCTACTGACTGGATGTATGTGGCAGCTAAACATGTTTTTGATGGCATTTTTTAGGCAGAGAATAGTTTCATCATTGTCAGTTATGAGACATTTGGGCATTTATGAATGTCTCAGCTTCTGTGGTAAAAAAGTATGTAATGAATACATCTTTTTTATACACGCAAAGCTGATAAGATAAAATAAATTCCAAGCACTGTGTTCGTCCTATTGATCTATGCTGGTAAGTTTATGGTATAGTCTCCTTCCCTAATGGTTTAAAATGTCTGTATGTGTTAACATAGAAAAATTGGCTACAGGTGAAGACTTGGCCAAAATATCCATCACCAACAATCACCTAGCTGTATGTGCACCCTGCTTGCTGCAACATTATTGCAGTTGTTGGTTACTTTAAGGGGCATTAAGTAATGCATGGGTCCCTGCAGATTCATTTTGTGCTAGCGGGGAAGTAAAAATCTCACGTATGCCCCTTTAGGTTTACAGATGATGTGAAAATGCCATAGAAAGTGGAAAGAGAGGCCATTCATTTTGTTTTGTGGCCTGAGTTTGTGCTTTTCATTTTCTGTGCATTGATCTCTCTGGCCTGAGGCAAAAGGTTGAAGGCTGAAGTTGAGCTAGAGGTTGAGGTTGGCTATTTCGGGGAGCAGTGTTGCAAGCTAAATAAACTTTTTGTTCACACAGCAAGCAACTTGGTTGATGGGCCACCCCTGGCCAGTGACTGAAAGCAGTGCCAGGGGCTTTGATTCCATCGATGTAGCTGTCTGCAGCTACAAGGTTTTAAGAGGACAAAAGAGAAAAAAAAACGCATAGTAATGCCTTTCATACTGGTACAAATGCTAATTATGGCTGGAATTGAAAATAAACAGTGCAAAATCAATACATTTGCTTTCAAGCTCACCATCATCCTCAGCGATGCATGCAAGCCTCCCCCAAACATTATTCTGGAGATGCTTATTCCTTTTGCCTTTGAAAATGGACGTTGTTGTGTAGTGGGAAGCTTTGAATGGCCGTAATCAACTTCTCATTGATTTTGCACTCACAGACAAAAAGGATTGGATATAGAAAAAAATCCCATTGGTTGGAGATCAAGGAAAGCAAGGCTAGCTTGGTTGTTGAAGGTGGAGAACTGAAAACTTTAGATTGAGTTGTTGAACATCTACAAACCATTTGACTTCTTCAAATCATTCAGTTGTAATTTCTGGGGTTTGTGTTAAGAGCTGATGTGGAAGACAGTCATTCTTAAATGGCATAATTTGCAGTGGAGCATGAAAGAACTGAGTGTGAAATGCAAATGTAAAAGAGTGGCCGAGGCAAACAATATGCTGATCCAAATTTGGCAAAATACAGTATTCTTGTTCACAGCTTTCTTCTTTTATTTTTGCAACCTATTATAGATATTGTCATATGTTCAGTCCTTGTCTGATAGTTTTGTCTGATACATTTGTCACCAGGATTTGACAGGATTTATTGTTTAGTTTAGTCACAGTTTTCAAGCCATGCTCTGTCAGTTGGAACACAGCGTATGAACACTAAGAAGTAAGTAAAATATCCTCCAGATGAGGTCACTGGGTTGATCATGTAGCTGAGGTGATAGCATTGGTTGTGTTTCTCCTCCTCAAAGTGTTTTCTTCAGCTACAAGCAGAGACACACCTGGATTTTAAATTACAGAAGGAACGGTGAAGTTCAATATTTAATGTTCAATATCCACCAAATCAAATTGTAAAAAGAAAAAATTAAAAATCAGTGAAGTCTCTGTTTAATAAGGGAACCATAAAATAGAACTGGGTTTTAATTAAAAACGATTTTAAAACACAACAGAGTCAGAGGAAGTCTAGCTCAGTGGTTAAGGCAGAGGGCTGAGATGCAGAGATAGCAGGATCGATTCCCAGATGTGGCACCCAACCCATCCCCCATACCAGGTGTGTCCCTGAGCAAGACTCTCAGCCCTCCTACTGGGTGTGCTCCTTTGGGTTATAAAGTAAAAACTTTGTGTGAGGAAATGGGTATTTGCAGCACGTTCAGTCGCATTGACAACTTATACTGTATATATATAGTTCTTTGGTGTGTCACTAAAAGTGCCTGTGGGGAACACTCTTTGAAAAAGATTGGCAATTTTTGATCTGTCCAGATCAAGCCGATAGTGAGGTCAGAGGTTTAGATATTTTAAACCAAAGCTGTGGAAAGAGAGAGGGAGAGAGACAGAATAAGAGTTGTACAGAGGCACAGATCAATATTAGGGCCTAATGTGTCAGTGATAAAAAACCAAGCCACTCTTTTAACCATTGGTAGCATTGTATTCATGCTTGAACAACACACATTTATGGTCAAGAAAATATACAGCCAACCTCTAAGTTCATTCTGTCTGTTGTAAAAGGCTCCAGAGGAGGTAAATCTGTCCATCCAGCCTCTTCTCACTTTACCTTTGAGGTCACTTTTATGAGTAAAACCTCACGTCCTGACCCAGCTGAGTTTCCTTCTGCAGCGGAAAATTACCTGGGTAAGGGAGTGACTCCAGGCCAAATCTCAGGTGATGGATTCTCCACGAAAAAGGGGGGCAGATTGTGATAGATGGGCAGGTCCCAGAGCTATTTCTCAGCTGCCTCCACCAGCTGGGCTAACCATGGTAATGGCCTCTACAGGACACTGCAGTATGATGAATTTTATATTTGGAAAACAGAGAAGTTGTCAGGTTCATGCCAAAGAGAACATTTAAGTCACCTCTGTATGATAGTGAGGCAAATGATAGGAGTCAGAAAAGTAATAGTCAAAGCAGCGTCAATACAAATACAGTAAATAACACCAGGTTCCTAGTTTGTTAATAGACAGTCTTTTTTTAAAATAACCTTTTTCTCTATATTCACTCGTGCCTTTAGTTTATGTGTGTCCGTGTGTGCTATATCTATTATTAATTTGGACCATAATTCAATTTAAGTCTTCAGCAGATGTTATACAGAGGTTTTTCAGTTCTTATTAAACATTTTCGGATAGAGAGAAAAGACATCTGTGTAAAACGGGGGTCTCAGACTCACGGTTGCCCGCAGGACGTTATTTTGTGCCCTCACCTTGGTATAAAATTATAATATTAGTGCGGCCCACAGGGGGAGTGGACCTCTGTCGGGCCACTCAACCAGCTCCTGTCTGCCGTCGGGGCTAGGCTAAGCTACACCGGCTTCAAGCACTCCAAACCTGCAACAATAGCACAGCGTGTGATGAACAAGACAGATAGTAGCTCGCCATCCCAGTACTTTATACCATCTGCAAATCTAGCGCAAAAAGAAAGGCGACTACTACCGGGCTATTCATTAGCCTCCAGAGGCCCCCGTGTAAATTTAGTTTGAGTGTAAAAACTTTATTTTCAAAAGGAAAAATAGACAAGTAAACCTGTCAAAAAGAGCACAGAGGGTGAGACAGTCTATACATTGTGCATAACTTTAACACAGTTTGATAGCCCCTCCCTTCTAGGAAGAACTACTTAGTCAGCACTTACTGTACTTCCTTGGTCAGCATTTTATTCTTTGCCATTTTGAGAGCACTCCTGTGCGTGTATTACACGGTGGTCAACCAAAAACAATATGCAGTATGCAAAACATGTGGGTCAAAGATTACAGATCGAGATACAACAACTTCCAACTTCAAACGACATTTGAATTTGCACAAAAACTGTAAGTTTTGAGTGAAAGCTGACGTTTATTGGCTAACTTTTCTTTGCTGTGTATGGGTTTACATGGAGCCATAGTATGGGTGAGTCTGGGCCGCATAGGGGAATCCACAAAAAAAGAGAAAAAAACATCTTATATCAATATCAGGAGTTTTAATGATTTCTTCTGAACACCCACAACAGGACGTTTAGTAGAAACGTTTCCTCTTTTATTTACTTTGAGATATTTTGATTCATTAGTCTGAGTTTTTGCTGTGGAGATCGATTCTATTTCACAATAAATGCTGTGATCAATCAGAGAAAGACAATTGTATCTTAAACAAACTGCAAGTTTGCAGCAAGTCACAGATTACTTTTAGATCACTAAAGATCACATCCACACATATGTTTCAGTCCTGACAGTCTAAATATGAGACAGATCAGCAATGTCTGACTTGTGTTTCTATTGAATGTTTAATGTTTGTATTTATAGTTTAAACAGCAAACTGACATGATGACAACTTTTCTTCCCAATTTATCCTTGTTCATGTGAAATCAAGAATCATATGGAAGTTAAACCATAAACACATCATCTTCGTTAGCATTTTAACAACAACAGTTGTGTAAAATACTATTTTATTTAATCTGCAGAAGCTTTAACGAACGGAAGCTTTAATGTTGCTAGAAACATTAGAAACTGTCCAACTTTCAGACACTCCTCCTGCTGCGGCTGTCCGTTCTCGTCTTTTTTCCAGGCGCTGTTCATCTCGCTGTTCGTGTAATAAATAGCCGGTAGTAGTCACCTTTGTTTTCGCGCTCGATCATGGCATTTCTAGATGGTAGAAAGTACTGGGATGGCGAGCGCAAAAATGCGACACTATGTTCATCACACGCTGTGCTATCATTGCAGGTTTGGACAACTTGAAGTCGGTGTGGCCTGGCCTAGCCCCGATTGTCAGCCCCTGACGAGGGACGACGGGCAGGAGCTGGCTGAGTGGCCCAGTCAGAGGTCCACACCCGGCAATTCACACGTCTGTCAACTGCTGCATGAGTGTAACTTAGCTGAGAAACTAATCTGAGTTTTATTGGGCTGCCAGAAGGAATTTATGCATTACTATTTGATTACTGGTGTTAGCAGTTGTACAGTGCATAGAACTAATGTACTCTGTCACAGATTGTGTGCATAATGAACTTCTGAGAAAAGTAGCCACGGCAAGTCCAGGAAAGTGTGTGGATGTAATAATGCCATCAGAGGCCTATTTCTAGTCAGCAGGAAGGGAAATAGCATGTGTCTTGAAGGCTCAGTGCAAGTCATCCCTTAAAAACAACATTCCTGTACAGCATTTCACACCATAGCAGGTGAAATCCTGCCAGTAATTGAAAAAGGAAGATTCTATGTGTGGCTATAAGCAAAATGAGCTCATTTTCACTGGGAATGAGGATTAGACGGTCCACTCTGAAACCTTATCACAACATCAAGTGCTTTATTGCCCTTTGTTGTCCTAGGTGTCTATCAGACAACAATCAGGCTGTACTGCTCTATGATTGGTGGAGGTCCCTGATGTTTTTGCTGTCTGAAAAAGAGATTCATGTATGAAAAAAAATAATATTAAAACATTATTTATCTGAATGCAGGTTTAAACCGGTATTTTGGATTAATGAAATACTTTTTTGGTAGCTTAATGGGATACGTTTCTGAGCAGCAGTGCCTGTAAGGAAACATTCTGCTGGACCAATTCCCTCTCCCTGCTGCTGACCCCAATGAGCTGAGACAAGGCCTTTTTGCTATTGCTTATATTTTTTTCTCTATCTCCTCTTGTTTACGGAGATGGCTGTTGAGCAAATTCTCTTGTGTCCGTGGTCTCTGTTCCTGTGCTAGTAGTCTCTGGCTGTCATTGTGATTCTTATCAAGCTGTTTCATCTTGTTGACCAGTGTTATCATCTCTAGTTGCAGGTTCCTGAGGGTGAGCTCCATACTCTGTTTCTCCTGAACCGCTAACTGGTGCTGCTCTACGATTTTCCTCAGCTTATTTCTGTACATCACATTGGGGTTGTGCTCTTGTTTCAGCTGAAATTTTAGGTTTATGACTTCTCTCTGCAATTCTATCAAGTCAGACATGTCTTCGGGTGAGGTGATCAATTTGACCCTTTCCATTTCCTACTGGCTCTCGTTGTCTGCCAGGAACCCATGGCGATTCCTTGGTGGTGATGGAAAATTGTGTTTGTATTTAGGTGTGCATGTATTTTGTATATCCCTAGAAGATGGACTAGAGACTTCTGAGAACTTCTCATCTTCAAGAGAGGCAGCCTTCCTTTGAACTGGCAGGCTTTTCTCACTAGTCGTACTTGATGAGTCACAGTTTTCAACATAACACTCTTTTCCATCAAGCTCTTCACTCAAGTCTGTCATTTGGTCCTTTGGTCCAAGTGGTTTGTTGTTTCCAATTTCATTAATATTGTGTTTGTATTTAGATGTGTTTGTAAATTGTATTTCCCTAAAAGATGCACTAGAGACTTCTGGGATCTCTCTTATGGAGTTGTGAGAAGTTTCCTGCTCCGCTTTTTAACTGAACAGACAAGTGAGACACCGCTTCGGAGGAAGTGCTCAATTTCCAACTCACTCTCTTTGTCTGCCCCAAACCCATGGTGACTCCTTGATGGGGATGGTGAAAAATTTTAAAGTTGTTTGTATTTAGATGTGTTTGTATATATTGTATCTCCCTAAAAGATGGACTTCTTGGAACTCCTCAGGTCAAGGGAGGCAGCCATTCTGTGACCCAACAGGCTTTCCTCGCTAGTGGTGCTTGGTGAGTCACAGTTTTCAACATCACACTCTCTTCCATCAGGCTTTTCTATCAACTCTGTTCTTTGGTCTGTTGGTCCAAGTGGTTTGTTGTATTATTTCATTAATCTCTTATTCTCCAGCAGACATCTTGTCTTGATCCTGAGTATTGAAATATTGTGTCTCTTAGTATGGCGTACTGGGCTTATCCTAGTTCCAAATTTTGTCTTCTTTCCAGAAATATGCTTCTTGTAATGAGAGGACTTACGGTTTTTGCGTGGTGTGGCCAAATGTCGACAGCTCGTGGTCTGAGCAGCTCATTGACTTCCATGTTAAACTTTTCGTTTGTACCTCTACAACTTTTTTTTTTGCCAACTCTCCTAGCTAAATGTTGGGTTGCTTCACCTGATAACTGAAACACCCTTCCACCCCCCATGCTTATCCTGCCTTTAATCTTTAGTGGTCTGTTCTCTTCACATTTAACATAATGTCTGAACCAAGATTGTGGAAAACAATATTACCAAGCACTGGGTCATCGATCATCAGAGCTGCTCAAGCTACGGAATACAAGCTGGACACTACCAAGAAGAATAAGTCAGGGAACAGAGAAGTCCTATCTCGTATGTTAGAACTCACACTCCTGTATTTATCACCTAAGCGTCTGCACAACATCAAACAGACAACATGCTGACTACATCTCCGGGCAGTTGGTCTGCTCCTGATGAATTTCCACACCCACATTTTTTTCATGTGGCCTCACAGTGGAATGTGCATCGTCCATGTGTCCTTTTTATTTATTTCCCTCTTCCACTGTTGCTATACTTCTAAAAATATGTTTATGTTGATGTCTTGAGGGTGACCTCATAAAAAGGTTGGCTGCCTTAGGGATGTTTTAGCATGAATCGAGATTCCACAAAGGTGTTGATTATAGACCACGCTCTGCAGAACTAATCTAAACCCAGAGGTTGTGTGTGCATGTTTGTTTAGTTGAAGCGGCGCAAGTGATGAGGATGAAAACAGAAGTGAGAACAAACGCATGGTTTAGGCTTTAAGTCTGTGAACCCTAGAATATCAAGATACTTCTTTGGATAATTTTGTTGCTTTAGCTGTAAAATGAATCATAAACTCTGCGTGAATATGTGCTTGTGTCTCCTTTTCAGAAGTATTACTCTCAATCTGATTGCGCTTTGGTGTGCTGAGTGAAGTTTTATAACAGGATGTAATAATAGACAGCAACAAAAAACGGAATTGGAATTGTACATATTATTGTACATTGTACATGTACATATATTCTAAATTTTGAAGGTTCAATATGAAGTCTGAACTATAACACAGGAAGTGTGTGAACATGAGCAACTTTCTTTGTTTTACATAGCGCTGCTGTGAGCACATACTTTGTGTTACATAACGAGCCGATTATCGCAGCAAAGAGCGAATCTCTGCTGTCAGAAACATATTTTTTTCTGTGCAAACACAGAAAGGGCTACAATGTTTTTAAAATGCAGACGAGACCTATTTTATAAGCTTTAAGAGAGGTATGTGTCTTAACAACCTTCACAAGTTTACATTGATCAGCCACAAAAGTAACATAGAATCTTCCTTTTTCAATTACTGGCAGGATTCCACCTGCTATGGTGTGAAATGCTGTACAGGAATGTTGTTTTTAAGGGATGACTTGCACTGAGCCTTCAAGACACATGCTATTTCCCTTCCTGCTGACTAGAAATAGGCCTCTGATGGCATTATTACATCCACACACTTTCCTGGACTTGCCGTGGCTACTTTTCTCAGAAGTTCATTATGCACACAATCTGTGACAGAGTACATTAGTTCTATGCACTGTACAACTGCTAACCCCAGTAATCTAATAGTAATGCATAAATTCTTTCTGGCAGCCCAATAAAACTCAGATTAGATTCTCAGCTAAGGTACACTCATGCAGCAGTTGACAGACGTGTGAAGAGGGTATTAGCATATCATCGACATTGACTCTGAGAACGGAGACAGAGAGGATTTCCCCATCACCCGAGCTCTCTCTGCTCTCTAGCGCTAGCAACACATAGAAAGCAGTGATTTCGTTAGCAGCTTCTTGGTTTAATACATACTAAGTTGGCCTGAAATGTCTTGTGGGTTCAGCAGCCCTGTACGTTGTTTGAGAAGAAAGATAATAACAGTTGGTGGATTATGTAAATTTGATTATGTAAATTAGAAAGGAAAATTAGTTTTATGTTGTTTCACGGTTTTTTCTTTCTTAGGAGACAGTGATAAAGACAAACAATGCAGGATTAGCTTTACAAGCGAGAAAAGTGCATATTGCTCTTTTGCATTATTCACCAAGGACTGTTACATAAATATTATTGTAATTTTTTATGCAAAAATTAAAATACTTTTTTGTTCCTAAGGCTGCTGCTGCAGCTGAATGTTTTTAGGCATTGCAAGATATTACATCTATTAGAAGCCAGTCATTTCAACATCACTTTCATTTTGTCTTGTCTTACAAAAGGGTGTAATAATTGTCCACACACATAAACAGGAAGGCTTGTTTTCCCAAATGATATTCACACATACAGTACGCATATGAAGATGATAATCATAGTGTAGTGTCCTCGCTGTGAGTTGGAGGGTCACCTTCTTGAAGAAAATAATAGGGAACAAAATTATGTTTTGTGGTCTTGCCAACAGTAAACTGATTTTTCGTACTCCCCTCCCCAGCACATTATTAAACGGCTAGCCTCAAGGCCTGCTCTATATTCATGACATAAACGTTGTTCATACCTAATATTTGTGAATAGTTCCCATCGTGTCCCAGTAAACAGTGGCTGCCCTCGCACCACTGGAGCTGCACTGGCGCCTTTATTGATCTTCATGCAATAAAGAAGCACAAAACTACCTCTGGAAATTAGATTTTTATACTACAGAAGTATGCTGGTTGAAATTGCATTACCTTAGTACATTCATAACATTTTTCCCCTCCACAGACAAAGTTAAAAATTAAATCTCAGTCCTGCGGGTGTTGCTGTTTTTCACGTTTACTCCCCACCACAGATGCTATCAACAAAAGCATCTTTAGTAACTAAAAGTGAATTTTGTCCTGAGGGAATGTGTTCATGAACATCATGACTCTTATTTTCCAACATGGGAAGGTTGTCTTAGAAAGGGATAGTGCATTCAACTAAAATGTGTTTCTCATTTTAAAAAAGTGGGACTCTGATTTACTTTGCTGCCAGTTTCCTTTTACAAAGCGACAAACTCACAGAATTAGGTTCCACCTTTTCTCATTGCTTTAGACTGTGGGCGTAATATTGCAGGAGCATAAAGCGATAACCTTTTTTTTTATTCTGCTGGGGAGAAATATTTCCCATCAATGTGCTCCTGTAGTTGGGCTCATTCTCTACACATCATCCATGGTGTCACATTTCTGGTGATGTGAATCCAGCCTTCAATCAAACATCTTTTGTACTTGCGCACTCATGCTGAGAGTTTGCATTTGTATTCATACATATTCAATGCCAAGGGAAGTTGCCAGTGTGGTGCTGATGAAATATAGTGTATATCTGTGTGAGTCTACCAATAGAGGAAAACAGACAAATGGACCACATGATTACCTTTGACTGCTGCATGATCACTTGAGAATGACTTCTGGAAGTTGTCCCCATGATCTATCTCCTCCCGGAGTTAAATGCAGGGTTGTGAAAATTAAGGAAACCTTTTTGTAGAAGAGCACAATCAACATATTGAATATAGTCATTTTCACATATTCTTCTGGCACATTACTGGGTGAGTATTACATCATGCATGTAGTTGTGGCAAAATCTCTACCTAAAGAGTGCAAGGCACTGTCACTATGGATAAAAGCACCTGTCAAGTAAAGTAGAGGCACACTAACATAAAGTACAAGTAATCATTGACTTCCCTTACCAAACTGCAGCAAGTCTCTCCTAAGTCTGGTGTTTCATGGTGTGGTGGCTTCGCTTCAGCATGTGCAAGGACTTATATGACTTATATGGCTGATAGTTTTGTAACAAGAAAAACAGAGTAGGCAGGTTTGTGTCAGTGTGAGATGCTGATGTTTTCTGGAGGCAGCACATCTGAAAGTGCCATTTGAAGTAGCAAAAAATACGTGTCACTACAGCACAGCAAAAACCCAAATGTTAATGTAATGTAAATAATGTAACATATCTGAAAATAATTTATTGGTTTGCATTTTTAATGTGACCCAACATAGAGGAATGGGGAGTCCACCAGTTGTCCTTTTGCCCAAGTCACCGGAGTACTGGATTAAACTGCAATCAAGCACTGGTAATGAATGAAAGAATACAAATCTTAATTTTGATTCTCCTCTGTGAATATGCAACACCACGCTACATATTTGAGCATCTTGTGCACCAGCCCCGGTCCTGATGGACATTACCACTGAAAACCCAGTTACGAATCATTTATTACCATTGTGTCGTTATACCCCTTTGCCTCACATCAAAATATCATTCCCAGCCTCCCGTACTGTGAGAGATTATCAAGGGTGATGATGAAGTAGAATGGTGGAAGATTTGCCAAGTAAATAAAACAAGCTGAGTTATTTCAAGACATCATTGAAGTATGTGAGAGTTGATAGTGGCCACAGCGGTAGATACATAACCCAGTGATACATAATTGTAGCTCAAATCTGTATTCTGTGGAGATAAATTTGTTTGGCATGATTTCATTTTTCAAAGTTTCTTTGTTTCAATAAACATTGAAAAGTTCATTTTCAGCTGATTATGTTTGTAATTCACCCCCCCCCCCTTTCAGATTGGAGGTTGGCAAACTACTAAGATGACACTAATGAATGTATTATTAAATCCTCCATCTGTCCTCTTTTTGTTTTGTTTTTTACTAACTACCAAAGGCGATGTATAAAACATTGTAATGGAAAAACAACAATGGTTTTCACAGAGGTAAGTGCAATTAGTCCCTTGATTTGTATGCAAGGAGAGGTCATTCACTGTTAGACAGGACTTTAAAGTTGTTTTAACCTACACTTAGTTCAAATACATTTTAATATAATACCATAAAAGTGTCTGTTGGCCACTCTTTTAAAGAGACTCAGTTATAGTGCTCTCACGTGGCTGTGTGACAGTGTTCAGCAGTCCTGCCTCCTAAATATTACATTCTCATGCAACCACCCTGCAAATGCAATTACATTTTTGTAGCGAATGTAATCGTTGATTTTTTTTACTAATAAAGCACTGCATTTATTTACAGAAAGCAAGACACGTGCTGGTGGTGTGGGTGGAAGGTGGGCATACAAGGAAATAAACTCCTCACACCTCACAGCCTCATGTTTGACTCTTTCAAGCTTCAAGCTTAAAGTTAAGAAAGATCCTTATTTAGATAAACATATTGTATTCTCTACTCTCTCTTGCAATTCATAGAGCGATCACCCATAAGAGCTCTGCGTTTGGTGCCAGGCATCACAATTTTAGCTGGCGCTTACAATGGTGCCAAAATGAAGTGTAGGTTAGACATATATATTTGGGCACAAAATAACAGTATGTGACATAATGTAGACAACCATAGCAGCCGGGAGTCACACATTCTTGTCTCTGGTGGGAAAGTCCTATATGAACATCATGTTTATTACAGTCACCCAACATTAACATCTCTCTTGCTCAGCAAAGTTGTCAACATGCAGCTGTAAACCTTTAGGCAATATTTAGAATCAGAATCAGTCATTTTTGTTAAAGTATACAGACTTTACACAGGCTTCAAAATGTTACATTTCATTTCCCTGAACATTGATATAGTAATAAATGGTAATTTCCTGTTGTTCTAAGCTGTATTTTTCTTTCTTTTTTTGTTAATAACTAGATGTAATCTTTATCCAGGGGATAAAGATTATATCTAGTTATTAACAAATGGTGAAGGCTGAAGCTGAGTTGGTTTGATAATGTGTTTAAAAGGTCTCATTCTTAGCAGAGTTTACTGACTTGCTGTGACTACCAACTATGTTGGTGTGAATCACTGTGGTGCTGTGTAGCTCAGAGGGGAAAGCACTGCTTTAACAGAGCCTTGGGAGGAGTGGATTCCCACTGGGACCACATATGCTTAAAATGTATGCATGCTAATGGTGTCAGTTGCTTATCATCTGGCTTATGTTAGAAGTTGACTGAACGTTTTAACACTGCTAAAGAGGCATGTGGCTGGTTGCTTCAATGACTGGATGACCTAATCTAATATGTAAATGTTGTTTATAACTGTAATAACGTCTGTATAGTTAACAATCATACATGAAGGAAAACATCAGATTTCTCCATTGTCAATAGCTTCAGTGGAGCATAATTACAAACACCATCAGGACATTATGCATTTTAAATAACAGACATGGCCTGTTTCAGTCCAAAGCCAAGCCTCATTGCTCATAACTTGTGTTCTTTCATGCAGCACATGTAACTGAAAAGCCCTGCATCTGCTGATCAAAACCAGCACCGGTCACGTTTGGAAAACAAAGCCTCTCTCTGCATCTAACTGCTGCTGCTGCCGTTTTGTTCTCTCAGCTAAAGGTACGCTTTATCGAGCCTGTCTCTGGAAATTATACGTGTTCCATGTCAGTGGTATGTGCACTGGCTCCGTCTGCCCCAGGAGTGCTGATTACATTCCTACCCTGAATATCTGCTTTAGATATAGGGAGCAGAACCCATGTTACCAATTATATTAAAACAACCACCTGCACAATAATGGTTTTATCTCAGTGGCATTAATGTTCCTGGCTATGGTCATACACCCAGCTTTAATTGACACTGATAAGTTCAGGTTCACCTTCTGGGAGTTGTCAAAAGCTATTCAGAGAAATTACCATCTAATGATGCATGACGAACAATTGAAACACGACTAAGGCTCGACACCCCTAGTGGCTCTGTGAGATTGTAAAAAGTGCTAAGATTAGCATGCTAACATGCACACATGACAGTGCTGATGTTGAGCCGCTGTAATGTTCAGCATGTTAACCATCTTGGTTTTGTGTGTTGGCTACTGTATGTACCAGAAATGATTTAATAGCCCAGACTACACAGCTTTTGAAAATGATGATGGCCACAGACGTTTTTTTATTAATAGGGAAGTAACATATTTTGCAAAGAACAAATACCTAATGAATAAAAATATTTAAATATGGTTATTTTGTTTATCAGAGCAACACATTCAGTGTAAATCTGAAAAGACAAAAAAAAAAACAGAACAAAGTAGGATCTTGTTACAAGGATGGTCTTGTGTATCCTGATGTATCACGCATGGCTCCTCAGAGCCTTAATAAAAGCTTCGGACTAGACATGAAAGTGAAACACCAGCCCGGTTCCTAGGTCAATTCTGTAATCTGGAATAAGTAAGGTTCATCTTTTGGGCAACTGTGAGTGTCAATAAGACTTTGAGCATTAACATTCCCAGATCCATATGACTATCACAAACAACGCCATGACATAAAGCAAAGAGAAATTATATTCATATAGGGATACAATGCCAAGTAAAGTAAAGACTAATAATCCTAGAAGTAAAGCAAAAGTCACTTCTGTACATCTGAAAGAAGGAAATACATTGTGCTTATTGTGCCGTGGTTCACAGAAACAACTTGTGTTTCAGTTTGTAGTCGGAGCTTGTAACTCAAAACATACGCAGTGGTTTTATCCCAAACATGTAACTGTACCCACACAGAGCCTCAGAGTCCTCTATGTGGTTTTATTACCGTTCAGTGTTTGTTCTCCCCTATCTGTTCTACATTCAATCTATTCTCTCAGTCTGAGCATTGTATAACAGGATTAAAGATGCATGAGATTATCCCTGTGTCCAGCAGGATAGATTGAAGACACGTCATGTTGTGCACATGGACTTCTGTTCCCAGAGTTATTGTCCATGCTCTCACCTGAGAATGCAACCTGAGTAAAACATATAGCATAGAAGGAGTTATGTGGAGCTGTGTCATTATGGGACCTTATATACACAGGTGTGTGTCTTTGTAATCAATTGTATTTACCACACATGGACTTTAAGAATAACTAAGTCAAACAAGCTGCATCTGACTATGATCTACAGAGCCACAGCTGTAACTTTAGAGATTTCAGTGTTGACAAAACTGACTATTTTATCCATTCACCATTAAATCTGTAACACAATAAACTGTAGAAGCAGTGAAGAGGTCTTTCTGAAGCCACTACATTTATGCAAAAATCTCATAAGCTCCAAATCAGAGCAAAACAGGTTGTCTGAGTACGAGGTGAATAAAAATAAAACATATCACATAATACCAAAAATGACGGTTTTATATATTAAACATTTCCTTAGTGGGATGACTACTAAATATCTCCCCATTCTCTCTCAAGTAAAAAGGAAGAAAAAGCGCTCTCCTGTGTGACAGCAGAATCAGAAGTCACGTGAGCAGCAGTTCAGCTCTCTGTGGCAGTGAGATTGGCTGCAGATCTCATCCATCATTTATGCATGGCTCTCCATTAGAGGTTCATTTGAATGAGAGGATAGTATAGCCCCCACTCTTTGAGCTCTAAAGGTCAGTGGTTGAATATAGTCATCATGCAGAAAGTAACCTGATTTTCCTCTCACAGTTGTGCAGTAATCCCCGGGCTCTGGTGGTTTAGTAAATAACAGCACAGACTTAGTATGCTGCAGAACTGTTGCATTCATCTTTCCTCGGAATTGCTGGGTTTACTCTGTCAATTGACAGTTTGGAATTAGGTTTACTATTCAAAGCATTGCGACATTTTCCTGTGCACAAATCCAGAGCATGTTGCAGCTTATTCGATTGAGCCCAGCATGTGCCGAACCACCTCTCGTGCCTGGGTAGCTATCGTGTGAGTTGACCAGCTGTTGAGAGGAGGAATAAGCCTCAGCATAATGATTGTCTTGTGGTTTTATGCACCTGGCCATCGGTTGGTACAGAGATGTTTAAATTAACGTTGGACTAATGTCTTCAGGACGCCCGGCTGAGCAAGTGTTTGAGGATGCTGTGTCTCCACCACCAAGGTTCCAGCCTTAATAAGGCCTTTTCACCTTACTAGTAAAAGCTATAAAGGAGTCTCCTCCTTCAACGCACTTTGATTGATGATAATTCCAGTGGATTTATTTGTTTGTGTAGATCACTTATCCATGTTAAGGTTGTTGTTGCATGTGAGCAGGGAGGGCAATGCAGGTGTTGCTCTGGGGCCAACACACCATATGCTCCTACTGTATGTCCTTCTCCGTCTCGGCTATGCACATTTCCAGTGGAGCCACATAACATCAGAAAGAAGGGATTTAACAGCAGTACCAATATTCCTGTTGGTTGCATATATGCTTTCAACAGCCTAACACCAAACTCCAGCTCCAGAGCTGGACAGGAGCTGTCTTAGCTCTTACAGCTTCCACTTCAGTAATGTGACATAAACTGAAGGTAAAACCTAATCCTTACAATATGGGAAATTAAATAAAACAGATTTAAAGCAGCACTGTAATCTGCCTGTTTTTACTGAAAAGTCTGGTCCTTCCTTAGGTCTACTGTGCTGTACTAAACCACATTTGTTTATGTGTCGTGGCGTGACACATTCATTCTCTAGCACGTTCATCACATTCACTTCCTGTACCGGTGCTTTGCAGCTGCTCTACCCTGGCTACTTCTTCTCTCCAGTGACTGCTTCCTGACATTATCAAGTGCAGCAAAGAGTTGACTGTAACTACCACGGGAAGTGTAGCTCGCATTAATAGTAGCCACTGATGGTTCCTCCAGAAGGACGTGGAGACCACAGGACTTTGGCAGAAATTGAAGAACATTTACAACTCACTGGAAAAAACAGAACAACAGCAAAAGCGTGGATCTAGGTTAAGCTGCTGTGTGGGCAAAGTCATTGCGTCTCTCCTACGAGGTAGCCCCCCCTGGTGTGGGTGCCTGTGTAGTCATAAATACATTAAATGAAAACACGCTGTCTTTAGTGGTACACTCCACAAGTCAAAAATAATGACATAAATAAAACAAATATACATATAATTGATAAAACTGTTTCATAACATATGTATTATTAGTATTATTAGTATTATTATTTGGTGCAGAAGGTGCATACATTGCAATTTGTCTCTTTCAACATGGCTTTGTATTTCTTACATTATTTTGCTGCTAGCTGAAAACCTCCTTTTCAATTACAGGGAAAGGTTTTCCCAGTTTACATGATGTCATCTGTAGAACTTCTGGAGGTGCAGATCAAGCGCAACCACCAGTGTATGAGCAACCAGTTAACAAAAACAGGAAGAAAAAGGCAACTATAAGCATGGAGATACTTTGTCAAAGGAGGAGGAGAAGTTGAATAGCATTCATAAGACATTCTCTCTGACAGTGTGCAGAGTTACAGCAGAAGGCAGTCTGAGACACGTATTGAGAACTGAAAACAAAGGCAATTCTGGTTTCAATGTGGAGGAGTGGACGCTGGGTAGAGCCTACAGAAAGGCTGACACTAAAAGTACACCATTAAAATCAATTTTGTTTTTTTTGCAGCACTTAAATGTGGTGCCAGTTACATCATTAGAAACAGTGTCATGTAGGTATGCAACTCCAGTTACCTGAGGCAAGAGATACGATCCAACGGAAAACAGGATAATTATCTCCTATGCTAAGCGACTCAACTGAGAGGACACGCCCACTCGCTCTCACTCGTAGTGAAACCTCGGAATAGGAACTGTACACTTAAAGGATATTCTCTGAGTTGACTGACAGGGTATCGTGCAGTTCAGCGTTCAGGGTTCCAGTGCAGGTGTGAGAACAGCTGTAAATGATACATGTACGCCCTAAATGAAGCCATAGGAAGCAGGATGAAAACCTGTGAAGTCGCCATTTAACAATTTTTACAGCTGTCCCTCCAGGTTCAATAAGCAGGATTTATAGTTCATTACTATCACTCAAGTTTATGTAATTATTCATCATTATAGGCTTTTTGGTGAAACTTACTGGATAGGGTTGACTCTGTACCTGAGGGCCTCTTATCTGCACGACTGTAGAATGATTCACTCTCTAATCTTTCTTCTTTCATTGGTAGAATCTTACTCTGCTGTTTGCCCTTGAATCTGCATCGTGTAGAACATTGTACCCAGAGACAGGAGGACAGTCTCACAATTATTATCTGTCTTTATCTATCTTTGAGTAATACGTTCTTTATTTCCATTCAGAAAATCGAAAGGAATGCTGTTAATCTAAGACAATTAGACCACTGGTTCTCAAGCTATGGTACCCGTACCACTTGTGGTACGAAGGTTCCCTTTTATTGTCAAAAACTGTTTTATTGTGGACATTTAATTCAGACACGTCGGTAGTAACGTTGCTAAGGCAGACCGCTATACAGCAGTGTGAAGATACACACATTTCGATCTCTCTGGTTGTTTTTATGCACAGTCACAGACATTGCTCAAGTTTAGTTGCTGAAGTGTGTTGGTTAATAAATCGAGAGCACTAGATGTGTCATACAGCTACTCTGAAGCCCAGTGTGTTCCTCCCTGACAGCTCAAATAAAGCCACAAAATCATCATAGTTTACAGCTAAACTGTCCTCTGCTCCCTGGACAACAACGTGCCATAAAACTTGTCTTTCAAAGTTACAATGCAATTGGTTAGTACACACCTCTGGTCATGGTGGTATTTGGAGAGCCCAATATTTTTTTAAGTTGGTATCCAGTGCAAAAAGTTGATTTAGACAATAAATAATGTTCTACACAGCATTATTAAACTCCCTAGGTGGAATACCAATACATTCATGTCAAACACTTTCAAACAGACACAAGTAGATGCTCCATACTCACAAATTAGTTCTTTTTATCTTAAAGGCTGTTTTATCTCAGCTGCCATCATCAGACAGGCTCGTGCCAGTAACCCCCATTCTACCGTCAGTGCTTTACTAAAGAAGAGTCCCCCTGCTGGTCGGAGGTTCAAGGTAGCACAAGTGGAGGAGAAAACTGCTTCTACAACTGTTTAGGTTGGAGGACTTGCTCATTACTTCACATTAGAGAAAACGTTCCTCTGTCCCTATGTATTGTTCCCCTTTTATCTTTATTGAGAGGGAAATTTTAAACACACTGGTGTAGTCACTTGTTGTCATTTGTTCCTGCCAGTGACACGCGGGCACAGTGTGTTATTGTTTTAGGTGCTCAGCTGTTCACATAACACTTATGTTCTTGAAGTCTGTATGAATTCTATCATCTATCATCAACATGTTTATACAGTTTAGTTAGTTTAAATAAGCCTATATCATAAAGCCTGTGTCAACAGTGTGTCCTGTTTAACCGCCGAATGTAAAAGGCCTGTGGTTGTAACCTTTACAGACCAGCTGACAGCCTCTATCCCACTGCCTCTCATGCTGCTACTTCTCACTGCACTTCTTCTCTGGGATCATCACTCCCATTGTCACATTGCTTCACAGTTGAAACCACTTGTGGAAGCAGTGGCCCTCTCTTAACATTGTGCAGTACTGTTCCATCAGTCTTCTGACAGAATTGCTAAATTCACTCACTACATTGGTTTCGTGTCAGTGTTGCAGCTTTTAAAGCATTATCAGTCACACACTGGATAAATGGAAATAATTAGCATGCCGCACACACCCCTCATTTGAATGACGACTCAATGGATGCATTCACCAAAGGACGCGTTGGCTCTTTATAGTCCCGACAGTGCAAGACATCAGACGGCTTTGATAACAGCAGCCCGGTGGTCACCGCAGCTGTGGGAGGGGGCTCAGATCAACCAAGAGAGACAGCTGGGGGCCCCAGCCGAGTAAACCATCCACAGCACAGCGTGAACTCTATCATCACTGCCTGGTGCTTTTTTTTTCTCCCGCTTTGGTTTTGGACTCCAAAGAACTGACTGACAGGTGTTGAAATAGGTTTGGATGAGAGCAAGCCCAACTTTACTGGCAAAGGCTTTGGTATCTCGATGTGTAACTATTTATTTAGCTCTCCAGCCTCCCTCATATAAAATAACTATTTTGTTCCTGCTATGATACGTGATTTGGGTTAATAGAATTTAAAAACCTTCTGACTACAATCCCCAGAAGAGCTTTTAAGCTAACAGAGACAGGGAGCAATCTGTTGCAAAGTGATGGAGGGGCTATAATTACTTGCCAGAGATGTGGTTTTTATATCAACAAATTACCAGGTGTACAAAGCAAGCTCTGTGGTCTCAGAAAAACAGCAAAGATAAAGCCTCGCTGCTTTTTCTTTCTGGTGTTTGTCTCTTGACTCTAATCCCATCAAAGGCTCCCCTGCTTTTTGTTTTTTTTTCCCGATTGCTAAGATCCTCCCCCGTCTTGGGCTTACCTCCCCTCAGGATTGGCATCTTGGAGTACGCTCGTTGGTGATTAGTCACTTCCAGACAAACATCTGGGAGCGTAAATACAGCTAATCCCCCTTCATCACCACAGTCTCTCTACTGTGAGAGTAGAGAGAGTGAATTCCAAAACAAGAGAAAGGACTGACGATGGGATGAAGTGGCCTTCGCTACGCATCTCTACAGCATTGGAACGGGAACATGACTCACTAACAGATTCAGAATCAGAATCAGAAAACTTTTATTGCCATTGTCATAGAGCGCAGCTCACTGACTAGGAACTTGATGCGGTGATTTGGTGCAACATAAACACACACAGTATACACAAGTAGCTGAATAATAGGTAATCATACCAGTGCAAAGATGCTATTAAAGTGACGGTATGTGAGTGTAAGATTAATACAGATCACAGGGTGTTCATGAGACACACGGCAGAGGGAAAGAAACTGTTCTTATGGCGAGAGGTTCTGGTCCTGATGGACCGTATCCTCCTGCCAGAGGGAAGTGGCTCGAACAGTCTGTGTCCAGGGTGAGAAGTGTTGGCTGCTATTCGGCCTGCTCGATGCCTGTTGAATGCAACTGTTCTTCTTTGCCTTGTTAAATGATACATGAAAATAACATGGGAGTCTGTTGCGAGCGGTTTTGTGTTTTGTAGTGTTTGAGATAATGGCTAAGTTCCACTGAAAATACCTCATACTGCTGTTGACGGGACTGTTACTTCGGCAGAGGAATAAACACCTGTTGTCGCAGTCATTTCCTTGTTTGTGTCTTTGTCCCTCCCTCACATTAGCCACACCTCTTTCTCCTCTCTTGCTTCATCTCGAATTTAGTCCTCTCACTATTTAAGCCCCTGCACTTTCTAGCTTCAGTCAGTTAACCACCTCTCAGCATCCTGGGCTCTGCTCAGCCTACCTGTCAATATTCTCCTCACCCAATGTAAGTTGGTTTGGTTTCAGTCTCTATACAGTTGTTTTTTTCTACTCTACACCTACATCAGCTCTCTCTTCCCGGGTCTCCATGTTACTCCATGTTATCCATTCTATGTTAGTTAGTTCAGTGCCTTTCCTCACTTTCTCTCTGCCCCGTCATTGCCTCCCTGCCTTTAGTGTTTGTTAGTTTGCTGGTTGCCTCCTCTGAGCGATTTTCTGTTCGATGTTTCTGTTTCGTTCACAATCTTATAATAAAGCTTCTTAGTTTGAACTCTCTCTTGTCCTGGTCTGTGTCTGGGTCCACCATTTTGTTCATGACTCTGACACATTGTGACAATGGCAATGCTTTCCTGACAGGGCTAGCACATTGCACAACTTAAGCTGTCCAGGCGATACAAACTAGAGCTGCAGGTCTCATTGTTTCAGTCAAAAAGAATATGTCACACCACTGTGCATTATGCTAGCAAAGTACTGTAAATGCTTGTATAGATGCAGGAAACTGTGATTGGTTCTAGATCTGGTTACTATAATAATCTATTTGACATAATGTGCTAATATTTATATATTAAATATTTAGGTTTCATGAAAATTTGCAGTCATGCATATGTTACTCCCAGTTTGTGTGATTACATGTTTTATAAAAGTTGGTTAGCTTATGTTTAGCGACTCACAGCACTTGTTAAGCTTAGTGAAAGATCATGGTCTGGTTTAGTAGAGAACTATTTTAAATGTGGATCATCCCTGTCTATCTATCCATGTAAATTCTCTGCAAAAACATGCAATTTTGCAAATCAGCATGTTATGAATTCATATTTACTCTTTGTGCTTGAGCAGTAGTGTAACAGCCTGTGCTCGGATGGATCTGTTCACTATACAAAAACAACATATAGGTTTAAATTAATGTAATGCAGATGCTTGGGAAACTGTTTAAGGGAAATATGGAGAGATATTTCCCATCGCTGCATCAGCCATAGTAGTAATTTGTTATAATTTGGACAGTATGTAGCTTTATCTATGCAGGTAGAGACTCCACAGCACAAAGCTCTTAACACTTGATCCAGCTGTCAGGCTGCAGATGCTATGTCAGATGACAGGTTGGAGGAAACATGATGTATTAAACACAAAATGGAGGAAAGATTTCCACATTTTTTTCTCCTCACATTTCTTCCTTGCAGCGTATGTGAGTGGGATTCAGGGGAGAACACACAAGTTAGTGGTATAAGGACAGATAATTCCCTGCACTGCAGTTGGCAAAACGTAATTTTACTATAATTCTCTAAAAAGTTCAATGTAAACAACATGTGCTCGTTCATTTATATTATTTATTATGGATACTGTTAGAATAACTGGTGTAATTTAAGGCTGGACCTATCAAGTAATAGCCCAAAATTATTATTTTAAATTTATTGGACTCTTTGACAAAATATAAGATCCTAATAATTTCCACATGTTTTTGTATGTTTGTTGCGTTCGGTGTTCACCAGGAGGACCTGGGTTAGCCAAACTGGACTCAAGAATGCTACATGTCTTTATCACATCTTATTTGGATTCCAGTAAGTGCCTGTGCTCTGGCACTTACTGTAAACACAACAGATGGCATAATAAAAAGTGTTAGAGAATAATTTAGTTTAACTATATGTTACAGTTATAGTAGTGTATCCATATTCTGTAGGTACAAGACCATTTTTACATCTTAGACTAAAACTACTGAGTTTTTAATGTGGATCTATCACAACAAATAGAATACATTTCCCAGCATCCAATATCCTATACACATTTATTACATTTATTCAGCAAAAACTAAGAAATTACATTTTGTATGGATAGGCTTTACCATAAATGATTTAAGTGCACAATATCAGGCAGGAGAATTGCTTAGTAGCTATGAACTTACACAGAGAGCTTTTTATCAGGCACGTTCACACCTGGCAACTGTAAAAAAACAGTCCTCAATGTAAACCACCTCATACTTATAATAAGGTGTCCACTGTCACTACATAAGATTGGAGTGTGAACATGTGCTATACACTAGAATATAAAGACGTTTCACCTTTCATTGAGTGCAAAATCAAATCTTTTGTGTCAAAAAGGATATAATCATTGCTGACTAATATAAGCATAAGAAATGTGTTGCAATTATTGTAACCTTTTTTTTATTTTTATGCGAATAATGAAAAGAAATGATGTTGATACACAGTATATTTTAAAGCTTTATTAATAAATATTTCAAATCAGGCTGTATAGAGAGAAAATATTGGTATACGGTTGTCATTAACAATGATTATGCATAATGTGCAAGGGGCATTCATACTGACCAAACCCCCTCCGTTACAGTATCACAGCACTTTCCCTCTGCTCTACAGATCACTGCATCTTTTTCTAGCAAACTGTTTTGATTTCAGGGCCTGCAACTTTCCTCTTTTTGTTGTTCTCACTGCTCTCATTAACCTTCTTTTCAGCAGCAGCAGGCAGTGGTGGCAGTTCTTACCCATTTAAACCACAGGGGCCCGACTAAGGCCAGCTGTTCTTTTAGAGAGACCAGTTAAATTAACTCTGAACCTAAGCACTCATTTTAGCAAGGGAGTGGTTCAGAAACCAGGTCAGTTGGGTTGTCTTAAGAAATAAAATAGGACTATGTGTCGTTTTACCAACAAAAGTAACCACAAATATACCTTTCCCATGTGGTACAATACATCCAACTGTAAAATACTACAGTTTACATCTTATCGTTTTCTATCTTCATACAAACAGCTTATGTTCTGGATACTTAAGACAGCAGTAAACAAAGTGCCAAAACTATGTCGTGCAGTTCTTATGAAAGCTCAGCATTCATTTTAAACTATGTGCTAACGTGTCACATTTTGACATTAATATCACATTATGCAGACATAAATTTGATGGCCCCAAGACAAATGTCCTCATTCTCTAGCTTTACCTCACCTGAACAAGGAGTCAACACTTGGCGACCTGACCTAATCTTGTATCTATGTGATGTTGCATTTAAGGCCGAGCCGCTTGGCCCACTACATCAACCACAACCATCCTACATGAACAGAAGCTTTCTTTTTAGCAATCAAGATCCCTCCTGTCCTTCCTCCAGAAAATGGCATCACATCTGGAGCATACAGCCTTTAGGGCATGCCATGAGGCCTACAGGCTGATGCCAGAGTTAAGGCTTTTACATCCATTGGGTGATCTGTTTTCCCAATGTCTAGAGGTAAATCGAACTCCCTGTCCCTATATTTTATGTGCGTTTCTTCTCCAAGTATGATCGTAATCCCTCTCAGGTCTGTTAAAAGCCCCTTTTTTTCCAATTAAATTGTACCTTGGTAAACTTATACAGATAATTTGAGAAAAAAACTGCCTCAGTGTGTTCTTTTTTCCATCATTGTAGAATTTCAGCTTTCCTTTACATTGCCAAATGGGATTTCAGGTCATTTTTCAGCACATTAATATCCCATTTCTCACAATCTATAGCTGTGCTTCACTGCATTGTGAGTTGTCTTGCAATCCTATCTATCTCCTCCTGTCACCTTAAGTTTACTAGCTATAAGACAAACTTTTTCTTATTTTCCTTTCGACACCATGGTCACTGATGGACCAATGAGAAGGGCAAGTTGCAAGTTGTTCTCACCTTCATGATGAAAATGCACCATCATTAGCAGCAGAGTAAAGTCTTAATGGCAGAGGTCATGTCAGCAGCACTACTACCACAGTTCATACTAGTTCCATGCCAGGAGGATCTAATGCACAAGACGATTGAGATCCACCTGACATGCCTGCAGATGAGGGGAAAGCTGGATCAGGACACCATGCTGTGTTGTCAGAGAGAATTTAGATGACACCACCCTGGTATACCTGGAGCTGGAGAAGAAAGTCTCCCGGAGTCTTTCCCAAGGTCAACTTCCTCTGGAAAGTTCACAAGGAGAAACGGGAGTCTCTGCAGGTCTCACTACTACACATTCCACTGGGTTCTAATTAATTTGAATGGTTTGTTTTCAGCCACCAGTCTTCAATCTCACACTGAGATAACCTAATACCTTTTGTTCAGTTCAGTTTGCATTGTATCGTAACTACTCTGACTGCACTGCTGTTATGCCTTCGCCCTTTAAGTTACGGTTTACTTACTCTCTTTCCAGACGATTTTTGATCAGTCATTCAGTCCGAGCAGATGCCATGCCAGATGTAATAAAAATAACATACAAGTCTGAGATATTTCATTGACAAGAACATGACAGTGATTAATTCACAGTGGCCTCATGTAAATTGATATTTGATATTTGACCACCAAAATAGTATCAGTTGTGGCAGTTTGAAAATAGTTTCTATGCTCTTCACTTGCTCTTCACTAGATTTTTAATTCCTTGGGCTTTTCCAAAGAACCTGACACTGTGGCTTCAACTGGAGTCCTCTCCCTGCTGGGTTTCAATTCTGTTCAGGGTCAAGGATAAGAGCTAGGAGTCACGTCAGTGGGTCATCACCCACCCCTGCTCCTGGTGAATATCAGGGTATGCCCTTTGTTGACTTTTGCCTTCATTGGTGCAGCTTGTAGTACTACGTTGCTGCCATCTATTGCCAGTTAACCTTTTTCCCAGGCCTTTCTGCAGTGGAGACCTGTCCTTTCACAGCTACAGTAATTACTAATACAATGCTAAATATGAATGTGTACATGGATTGTAGAGTAAAATACAGATGTAATACATGCATGTAACAAAGTAGTCAAAGCCTAGTTCTGGTAACTTCTAGTAACTACCCAAGAGAAAGCACAGCATCAAAATGAAACAAGGACAAATACAGTCTCTGAAGCAGCAGCCAGAAATTCTGCACAGACTCATTCACAAATCACACATCAACAGGTGTCTAAACATTACATCCAAAACAGAATTTTTTAAATGAATAGACTTTGCTCCTGCATCTGTGTCTTTTCAGACAGCACACCATGTAGCACAAGAGCGTCAGTGTCCAAGAACACAACCCACAGTAGGGAACATATCTCTGCCTCGTTCTTCTTTACGAGATAAATACACAGATCCATTTTTTCCATCGAGAAAAAAAGTGTACAGAAACAGAGCGAGAATGATATGTAAGTCATTTGACAGATGCTCTTTTTTCTTTCATCGCATCGAAGTATCCCTCCAATATTTGATGTCTCTCTGCTATGGCTACTTTGTTTTTATTATATATTTTTATGCAATCCTACAGCAAATGTGTTTTTAAGGTAACAAACAGTAGTTTCAACTAGATTAACATTTTTTATTCTAACTGGCCACTTTATTAAATAGACTTGTAGAGTCTAATGAAATCCAATACTAAAGCTCTGCCATGAAACCCTTACAAGGTTTTCAGTTTTTGTTGCAACCTTCAGAAAGATGATAGTTCTACTATGTTTATTATTGAGCTTAGCTCTCTAAAGTTATAGCCACCATTTACAGAATTAAGGGGGCTACAACTGCAGACCCAATTCGAACTGGTTGACTTGTAACGAACTGCACTTTGTACACCCACATTTTTCTAAACAGAAATAAAGTAATAAACTAACTACAGCAACATCTATCCAGCAATTACATTTGCAAGAACACATGTTGTATATGTAGTTACATAAGGAGACAAGGGTGGTCAGTGGACACTGGACATGGCTGCTAAATAGTAAAAATTTTCCTCAGGTGTTAGTGGTGACCAGCCAGTTAGTTCTCTAAACTAAACATTCTTAAACCTTGTTCTTCACAAAGTGCGCTGACATCCATGGTAACAAAACTGTAAATTATGGTATACCCTCTCTCATCTTTGTCATCGAGAAATCTGAAACTAGCTGCTGTGCAAACCTGCAGTTTGACTGGCTTATGTTTATGCACTAATCTGGAGCCTATTTCTCAAACATGTTGCCCTGGTGTAAAGTAATTTATTCAACCATCCACTGTGAGTTCCTCACTGAGGATGTTTGAGATTCTCAACAATGCAGCTGATGACATCAACACCTCTCTGCTGGTGTTACCAATGACCTTCAGCATTGTATTTTACAAGAGGGCAGTCTTTGACTCACAAAATTTGAAATTGTGAAACTGGAATTAGTTTTGCCAATTAGGTCTTCAACTGCGACCCGATTTCGGATAAGCGGGAGACAATGGATGGATGGATGGATGGAATTAGGTCTTCAGTAGAGAAGTTCATAAGTTATGTAATTAGCATTAATAAGACTAACACATCACTACTTTACTAAGCCGAGAGAGGTTCCCAGTGTCAGCAGGTTCGCTGAGGCTCAATCGCCTGTAAACGAAAGCTGGGACAACCTGCTTCTTAGATAACGAGGAGTGATTTGAATATTGTCTCAAACAGACAGACACATGTAAAATGGTAAATGCTCTGCACCTAGAGCTGCTATATTGAGCGGGTGACCTGACACACTGACTGCGATCAGTTATCGATGTTCCTTGATGTGACGTAACAGCAATCAATTGTCAAAATGTTTGTCCTGATGAACAATGTTTTTATCTGTCATCTTGTGATAACAGGGTTTGATACCCCGGGAAAAACAAGTTATTTACCGTTAATTTGAGATATCTGTGGCCTTGTTTTCTCAAGATAAATTAATTTGATAATAGTTATTTCCGTTTCTATACCATTTTCATACATGCATTATCTTCACCCTTCTGGGATCGAGGCCTTGACGTGGCAGAAAGGCTTGCGTGGACTAGTGATCCTCAGAGCTATGTTGTCGGGAGCTATATGCTCCTGGTAGGGTCTCCCAAGGCAAACAGGTCAGTGGTGAGGATCCAGACTAATTCGATCCAAAACGACCCTAATGGAAGACAAATATCAAGTAGCAGCATTTCCCTCGCCCGGGACATGGAATGTCACCTCTCTGATGGGGAAGGAGCCTGAGCTGGTGCGGGAGGTTGAGAGATACCGACTAGATA
>JAUMTR010000027.1:2084901-2096550 GCA_032270685.1 Microctenopoma stevenorrisi | reverse complement strand
GGTTTCCCTACTTAGGCTACTGCCCCCGCGACCCGACCCCGGACCAAGCGGAAGATAATGGATGGATGGATGGATGGCATTATCTTCAGCTTCATCCGCAATCTGGTCGCGAGGGATGCTTGAGCCTATCCCAGCTGTCTTCTGGCGAGAGGCGGGGTACACCCTGGACAGATCGCCAGTCCATCGCAGCTATTTTCATCTAAAAGTTCAAAAATATCTATTTACATGTATTCATGCTACCTTTACGACCTCATATTTTCATGTTAACATGATGGACAAGAAGTTCAGATTTATGATAGAATGATGAATAATAGATTCTGTGGGTCAATCGGTAGTGCAGTTGCTAATGGACCAGAGAATCAGAACTGGAGAAGACCCCACCTCCAACAATATGTGCAAAAACATTTCAATATGTGGATCAATTGGAATCCTTCTTTAACAATGTACTGTATACATTATACCATCTCCATCTACTCTAAGTTGAATGCAGTAACAAGAAGTGTCAAGTAACAAACTACATTTACTTCGTTACAGAAGAACATTTACTTCGTTACTGTACTCAAGTAGATTTTTCAGGTATCTGTACTGTCCTTGAGTATTTTTTTTTAACTTTTACTCCCTACATTTCTAGAGAAATATCTGTACTTTCTACTCCTTGCATTTTCAAAAACGTCTCATTACTTCCATTATGAAAACAATGGGACAAACAAGTTGAAAACGGAAAAAATCTACTGCGTACTGCGTAAAACCTGTACTTTAGTACATTTACTTAAGTAAAGGATTTCAACCTGCACTTTTACTTTTACCAGAGTATTTTTTCACACAAGTATTTGTACTTCTAATTAAGTAGAGAACGTGAGTACTTTTGACACCTCTGGCAGTTATTGATTTCCCCAATCAATAATTCACCTCCACTGACACCTCCTTGTGTCTAGGTGAACTTTCCATACACCATTTACTTTTCCGGTCAAATGAGACTGCATGTTTTATATGTCTAATAAAATCTCGGCTCTGTCAACTATGTGCGGAATATTTAAGGGTTCAATTCATACTGCTGTTAGTGTACCCGAGGCTGGGCAACAGTTGAAAGCCAGGAGGGACCAGTTGGTAGAAAGGCCAGGTATCAGACCATGCCAAATGTCAACAAGGCAATCTGATAATTTGTGACCTCCAGGTGAGAAGAAAATCAAAGAGTATACATGAAGGATCTGTGGAAGAGCCAGTGCAAAATGTCAGACAGGTATATGCTGGATGAAGTGAGATGCCAGTCAGAGATCAGTGTGTCAGTATTCAGAGAGAATAGTTCAATTCAATTCAATTCAATTCAATTTTATTCATATAGCACCATTTTACAACAAAGGTTATCCCAAGGCACTTTACTTTATAGTGTGAATAGTGTGTAGTAAATACTTTTAGTAACACAAGAAGTGATGATAGGATTCTCTCTCAGAATGAGTTTACACAATGAGTTTATTTGAAATACCTGGATACACTGATGTGTCGCATCCCTCTGAGGTGATGACAATATGGCTTAGTGAATCTAGATTGTTAAACAAGGCACCACCAGTGTATTTAGAAAACGCCCTCATTAAAAAAAAAACAAAAAAACAGCTGGAAAACTCGTTGTTCATCTCAGTGTCACACAGTTTGTGATGACAGAATGCAAAGATATTCTTGCCATTTTCTTTCAGAAACCAATTAAAACTTGAGCTGAGAAAAATCAGAGGTGAATAAATCATTTGAAAAATCCCATTAGAACAGACACAGAGGACTCAGCTGTGTTTTTAAAAGCCAAAAGGGTCAAAGATAAAAAAAAATTAATGGGCTTCATAGGTAGAAATAAATAGACTGGGGGGAAAGGTTCCTCTGATGGGAAATGAGTTTTAATAAAAAGCCGCCCGTTTCCTCACAGTGGGGTAGACAGAATATAGAATATGCCTGTATCGCCTGCTCCACTGGCTGGCGGGCCCAACGCCTCACTGAAACAATCAGCTCTGAGGCAAAGCGCTAAAACAACCCAGCCTTGCTGCTCTAGGTCGGATGATCCAATCACAAAACATGAATAACCTCGGCCTAGAAAAGCAATTACCCAGCCTAGACAAAAGGGGCCAAGGCACAGAAACCTACATGGCCACAGCGGCAGAGCTGGGCTGCTCATGTCTGTACTACAGTACAATTTAATACTCTGTTGGTATTGCTATTTAATCACTGGTAGTGGTGGGGAGGTGGGATGCATGCTGGGGATTAGTGCAGTGGAGTTCCCAATGTTTCATGTAATAACAATAATTTAATCTAGAATAAACTGGGCTTAAGACAGATATAATATCCCAATATGTGTTCAAACAAGCTATCAACACACAGGCCCTTTGCTGGACATTTTGGGGCCAAAGGGAATGCATCCTCAAATTCCTGTGATAGACCATATTTTTGTATTTGACCTTCTAGGACCTGGCGTCCACATATGTGGACATAACATTTTGAATTGTCTAGACCAAAACAATAAATTTTGCTCTACAAGATCCTGATATCCTCGTACGAGGACGCTATACTTTTACTGTTTGTACTTTGTTACAGACAAACAATCTTCCAGCAACTGTTAGCAGCACTTCAAGTAAGCCGTTGCTCAAAGGGGCACGGTTTTTGTTTCTCAATCTGTTTTTGTACTCAGGATAAATGTTAAGTTTAAATAGTTTTTTTTATCAAAGTTTAAAGCAACAATATCTAAATATATTTTTAGTCAGAAACTACATCACATAAAAAGATAATTCTTTGTTTTTACATTCATCAGGTCGCAATTAGCCCAAATAGCAAAGAGAAATAAAAAAAATGCATGCCATTAAAGGGTTCGGGTCTTAGGAGGTTAATGACAATTCTAATAATTATATTATGGACAATTTGCTTTTTTTCAGCCTCATTTCTACCATCATCATCATCTCTCATTTAGCGCATTTAAATGTACATTAGCCCCTCATATTTATCATCAAGTATTATCACAACGCATCTTTGTACAACTTTATTATTGTCATTCCTCTCTATTACACAGTTTCTGAGTCAATAAATTAGCCTTTCACCTTTGAACATTTAATAACAAAAAATATCAAATTGCCTGGATTTGCTGAATTATCTGACTATCTGACTAGACATCAGCACTGACCTGACTTTGGATGATCTTGTCCTTCGCATTTTGAAACTGGGTCCTCAGCAGGTATCACACAGTCTTTTAGGCCATAACCTATGCACTTTGCATGAGTGGGACAGCAATGGCCTGCTGCAGTCTCCAACTGACGGCTCTTGTTAGCCACAAGCATCTTGAACTGGTCTCATCTGCGCTTTCTACTTTCCCATTAGCTTTATTCTATCAGTTTGGATTCCAAACCCATATTCTGTAGTAGATGATGATGCTGGGAAACTGTCTTAATTAGATGGGAAAGACGGTTGTGTGCCATCCTTCGACAAACGCTCAATCAGATCCTATTACTTGACTTTTTTTATTTCTCATGGCCAATGGCTACCCTGTCCTCTCAGGAAGGGAAGGATAGGACTAAGTTTCACCAGATAGATGTTTTTTGTGTGTCACCATGTCTGGGGTGAGGTTAAAACGGTTGAAAATACTCTTCAATCGCTTTTACAAACCCACTTGCATCGCCAAGTCTGAAGCTCAATTCAAAATGAAGAATAAACGTTATCTTGTACAGGTGCGCATGGACAGCTAGCAGATCCTTCAACTAAGTACAGGCATCGACTTTAATAACCTGTCTGAGCAAAGACAAGGGAGAAACTAAAAGTCTGTTCACTACTTCATCTGTACTGCTTGTGCTGATGGCAGCGTGATGTCTGCAGACAGCTGTTGCAGTAGCTTGTTTTAGCTTCCAGCAGGAACAGACTGAATAAAGTAGGATCTACACACTGTTCGCTCAGTTTCGTGTTATTGCCAGGGTCAGCTAACCATGCAGAACCAGAGAAGTCCTGTAAACCGTGGGTACTTCTAGCCTGGATGGTCACTAGATATGTCATAGTTTATAAGAGTGTTATCACGTACTGAGGAGAACATAGGATTTATCATCTATGTTACTTTTTACCCCCAAATATTTTTATTATGCACTTTTCAACAACAATTTTATAATCAGACAAATGTGTCACTTTGCATGCTCATTGAGAACAGGCACAACTACAAGATTGAACTTTTGATTTTCTATCATGTTGAATTTCTGAAATAAAAATTGTCATTGACTATTTGTTAAACTTGCAACTCATGACATTATGACTGGAGTTGAGGACACACCTGTACCCAGTACCCAGTATTTTGATTATGAATGATTCCAGCGTTCTCCAAGGATTCATCATCTAAGCCATAAAATCAGTTTGACTGTCAAGTAATCTGAGAAAATTGTCAATTTACAATTTACATTGGAAAATACAGCCATATAAAAAATGGTTGCCTGGAAGTAACACCCATGCTGTAGCATCACCAGCCTCAAATGAATGAATCTGTATATGTAAGTGTGACCCTCTGGTGAGCCTGCTTAGCTGTGTGAAGTTAAAATGGAAAAAAAAGTCAATTTAGAGCCTCTTCAGTAAAAATGGTTGTAAATCTTACACTTAATTAAAGGACCTCAATTTACTGCTCTTATCTTAAGTAATCATGTTAACCAATAGCAGTGCTAAAAACTCATTAGGGGTATGGATTTTAATTAGCAACCTTGTAGATGCAACATAAAATATCCCCCACTCAAGCAGGAATCCTTTAGTAATGGGAATATTCAAGCTGTGTGGTTACTCTGAAAGATAATTATTAGCTAATGAAGTATATTTTCTTTTCTCTTCTGTTTACCTCTCCATGCTCTGAAACATAGGGTTGTATTTAAGGTAACCATACCCAGTAAATGTACATAAAACCCTCAGTGTCCCTGATGATGTTGTTTTTTGTAAATGCATACAGTATAAAATGCAGCAAGATAGAAACTCAAATGAATTGGATCAATTAAAAGTGATGAATGTCTGATGTAGCACTTGTAGATTTAGTGTGAAAACCTCTAAGTCAGAAGCAAATTGGTTTCTGGTGTTAATGCATCATACCTGCAATGCTGCTATATTGTAATTTACATTGCTGATTGTCTTTGGGTATAATCTCTATGACTCATTAACACTGCTTTGAAAGCCATTACAGCAGACCATGTAATGTACCATTCAACGACATTTCTGTTGATAATACTACAGTATTTAGTTCTTATTTGACTTTAAGTTTTAAATGCATGGATTTACTTGCTGTGGTATTTTGACATTGTGGTAACACTGGTTACTTTAAATACATATCTAGTTAATATGATTGAAAGTCCTGAGCCTTCAGTAAACATTTTTTGATGAAGGCCCCTCCATGACCTCATTTACATTCATTTCATGTTTATTTATACTTTATAAATGTATATTCAATATGGATTTACTCTTTATTTATACTTGGTGACCAAGCCAACTAGCAGGTGCATAATGTGAAGGTGTTTTCATTTTCCCCGAGGATGAAATGAAAGGCATTATCAAAAGGTCAGAGAGAAGTCAGGATCCAGAGGAAATGGTGTATGTGTACTCTGGATGATGAAAGTGTTGCTGGTGTGTGCAATGAGCTGTGTGTGATCACACCCACCGAGTCTTCCAGTTAACGGGAAGAGGAAACAGCAGTCTATCCATTACTTTGCTTTGAGTACAAGTATAGAATCACGTACAGTACAGCATTAATCAATCGTTTGATTCTGAAGCTGTTGTGGAACAAATCTAGCCGATGATACAAGAAGGTGGGTGCTGCAGGTTGGCTGGGTTCAGGTCTACAGTGGCAGGACGAGGAAGAGGAGGATCAGGATACGTTATGGTGCATGCCTGTATTGCACAGCATTTTTCAGATGAAATCCTTCTGGAAAAGGTGGAACTGGTGAAGAAGAAAAATCATCCAAACTCCAAAAGGAAACAATGTTTAGGCTGCTCTCGTTTCATTATCTTCCTTCGATCAGCTAAGTAATAATCGTGTGAGGAGCGAGTATGCATGTACACTCGTGTCGTACTCCACTGTACATAGTGAGACAAGTTTGTGACCCGGGTAACAACAAATAAATAAAAGGATCTTTTGCATAAAGATTCACTTGTGACTTGATACAGAAATAACTGAATTTGGCAAACTGTTAATTTAATTTACTTTAGTACTTTGCCTGATTAATCAATTTTTATTATATTCCACAATATATATTTAGTTCTCTCCTGCAACAGAAGTCTTGCATCTAAGTGACACTTCCTAATTAAAATGTCGAAAGAAGGGCTTTTACTTAAACTTGCATTAATTGGGCACTTAGGGGCTCTACAACAAGCTGTAAACACAGCAATAATGCATCATCACCCCATAAAGTCATCGACATGCACTGTTTGCCAACAATTGCTTATTCACTAGACAGTAGAGTTGATTTTACCACCAATTCCTGAGGGAAATATCAGGCTCTTTAGCTGCTAAATGCTCCAGTATGTTCACCAGGTAGTTGCTAATTGTGTCTGCTGTGTAATTGTTGTACAGTGCGTGTGTCTGGGCTTTTTCTTTGGAAACTGTTATCCACAGCAGATGGAAGAACACTAAGTCCGTTCAGTTTTATTTGTATGGTGCCGAATCACAACAAAATCCATCTCAAGTCACGTAACATTGTAAGGTTTAAGACCGTACAGAATATACGTAAATACAGAATAATGTGGATGAGAGCAGTGAGAACAAATTCAAACATCATTTTAATTCGAATGTTAATTATAATTTGGATGTAAAATGACGCTTTGAAGACTGTTCAGTAAGGCTGATCTTTATACCCATTCCGCCTACTTTCTCCGTCATCTCCATCTAATAACCTCTCTCCCAGCCTTCTCAAACTTATCAGCCCATAGAGTCCATTCTTTTTTCTCTTTCTGCCTTTCAGACCTACACCTGTGGTACCCTCCTCCGCCCCATCACCATATTATTCTGAGACTCTCCAGCCATTTGTCCACTGTTGTCATTCTTCTCTCCTGACTGATTTCTCCATCACCACCAGCATCTAGACCCGAGTGTTTCATCTATAACCTGTCCTTGCTCATCAACAGGTCACAATAGGTTTTCTAGTCGGGGGTCTCTGCCAAATACCTCTCACGTTCACCATTAAATTACATAGAGAACAGGAGATGTAAATCAGGAGGTCAAATAGTTCTCTGTTGCTTTTAGGATATTCAAATATAGACGAGCAGGGAATCCAGAAAGATGGAGCAGTGGCTTTTCAGGTTGTGTGCTTGAAAGTAAATTTATGTGAAATTCTAACTCTGTCTTAAAAGCTGTGCTAGAGATTTGACAATGCTGTATTTGTTAGTAGAGAGATCATGCCACTTATAGTGACACAACACGCACCAGTCACTTGACACAAACTTTTGTACAGTTGTAAACATGTGTTTCAATATTATATTCTAACCAGTGCTAATTATTTCCTGGCCCCCTTCCCTGTAGAGATTGGGCCTTAACATGATTACTTCAGCTTACCCCACTGTCTATAGTCCATCTGTCACTTTTTGGTCAAAGGTGGACCCCTGACAAATCCCTTGCATTGTCATTTTTACGTTGCTTCTGACAAATGTGGCTGTTTAACCAACTACTACCTGATCTGATCCTAACCTATAATATTTATATATTGTATATTATATAGTATATTTAAAACATATTTTTAAAAAGCTGAGAAGTGTTTTTGTTCCTCAATAATGCCTCTTGTTCATCGTTGTATTATCTTTTGGGAGACACCTATGTCATTTCCTGTCAAAAATAACTTGCTGGTTGAAAAAAGTAACTTTAAGTCAATATTTGCCAGGAGTATGATTCATTATGGGCTCAACTGTATATGGTAAATGGTAAATTGTCCGCACTTATATAGTGCTTTTCTACCTAGACTGGTACTCAAAGCGCTTTACGCTGCTTCTCATTCACCCATTCACACACACACTCATACACCAACGGCAGAGCTGCTGTGCAGCTGACCTGACACACCGGGGGCAACTCGGGGCTCAATGTCTTTCCCAAGGACAGTTCGACATATGACTGAAGGAGGCGGAAAATCATATATGAAGAATAATTTTACTTTACGGTTCCGAATACTAGGAAACTGTAGAAAATAACACAACGTTCATAGTGTATCTCCATTAGGCTGCCTGCAAGGGATCCCAGAAGGTGTACCACTGTGCCCCATTAACCAGGATGTGCAGACCCTCAGAGGTAAGTCGGTATCGGTGTTTGCTTCCACTTCCTCCCTAAGAATAAGTTTATGATTGCTGGTGCATTCCCTGATGCATGCAACATCCCAGCAGGCTTCACTGTGGCCGACTGAATGGAGGGGCCGGTGCCCCAACCAATCCTGGACCTTCCACGCCTCATCTTTTCTGCTCACCTGACAGGGAGTTTGGTATTTGTTCCTTGATCCACCCATTCCTTGGACATTTAAGAATTTTCTTCAGTGAAGGCACAGTCTATCTGCTTATGAAAAACATTTTCATAAATGTAAGCGGCCTGGAAGCTCAGTGGTTAAGGCAGAGGGCTGGGATGCAGGAATAGCAGGATCGATTCCCAGCTGAGGCACCCAGCCTATTACCCATACCAGGTGTGTCACCGAGTGAGACACCCAGCGCTAGCTACCTGAGCGCCGCCTGTGGCTGCTCACTGCTCCCCCCAAGGGGGGATGGGTCAAATGCAGAGAATATTAAAAAATGTGTCAATGACCAATAAAGTGGATTCTTTCTTTCTAAAGTCAAGTAAAAATCAAAAGAACGTGTCCCTTTTGTGGCTTGGTGCTCCTTCTTTCAGTAGAGGTAGGTGGTATTAGTAGTATTGCTTCTTGTCCTACTTACACTTTGCTGGCACAATATTCTCTTTTGGATCCCAGACTCTGCTATCCAGGACCAGTGACTCTGGAACAGACGGGGGCTACCGTATGTGTGTACGTGAATAACAACTGGTGTACATATACAGTTCTTTATCAGATGCAGACCCATACATCCTCCCCTAAAATATGAAAATTGCCCAGCAGAGCTGGTTGTTGTGCTGACTTAACATTAACCAAATGTTTTAATTTTATCTGTCATGTATTTACTTAAGAAAACCCCTAAACTTTGCATACAGCAAATGTAATCTCAAGGTTGCTGTTTAGATTAGATCCATGGTAACAATATGTGTAAGGTGGAGAAACGTATCCATTTTGAACAAAATAGCCTTTTAGCACAAATCTCAAGACAAACCAAAGAGACTTAAGGACCTAAACTGATCGATCCACCCATGTCTCTGGGGAGAATTTAATGGCCCCCAGGACCTTTCCTCTGCTGAGAAACTGAAGACAAATTTGAGATTTTTTTGTGATAGTAACATGACTCTCAAAAGTCAGTCTGTTGATCAATTCACTATTTATATGCATAGCGATTAGAGGGTGAGCCCTAGTGTTTTAATATCAGTGAGCACCAGGGAATTTCCACTTATCTCATGACATATGTCAGTATCTACATAATGGATGCATGAGTCTCAGACTTCGGTGACTGCTAATGACTTTGGTAATTCCCTAAACTTTTTATCTAACTCAGGTTGGCATTTGGAGCAAAGAGTGAATTGTCTGCTTGATGTGTTAAAATGCAATTTGGTGCCAATTTTCATGGTACGTGTGATTCTGTGACTTTTTATCTAGTACTATAAATCAAAGATTTAATAATGCATTTAATTAAGTAGATTAAGTAGATAAATAAAATATAAAACACTGACAATAGACAAGTCAACAACAGCAGTAAGCTGATTGACATAGAATTAACCCAAACTGACTAAGAGCTTAGGAGAATATAAAAAAATTGTTTGCAAACTTCCCAAATTGCAAAGTAATGAGTTGAAAATGTTCATTATCACAAGAAGGAAACCAGTTTGGTAGCTTAGATCGCAGCTTGGGGCGGCTGTGGCTCACGAGGTAGAGCAGTTGCCTGCCAATCAGAAGATTGGTGGTTTGATTCCCCGCTTCCTTCAGCCATATGTCGAAGTGTCCTTGGGCAAGACACTGAACCCCGAGTTGCCCCCGGTTTTTCAGGTCAGCTGCATAGCAGCTCTGCCATCGGTGTATGAGTGTGTGTGTGTGTGTGTGTGTGAATGGGTGAATGAGAAGCCGTGTAAAGCGCTTTGAGAACCAGTCTAGGTAGAAAAGCTATATAAGTGCAGACCATTTATCATTTACCTTGGATCCAGCCATATGGGTCTGGGTTTTTGTCAAGCTGTGGATGGTTTGACTCTGAACCTGCAAGAACAAACTTTAGTTCTGAGGTAACGTTAGGGCCCTAATTATGCATTTAAGGTTGCTTAAGTTTTTTGACATGTTGTGACATGAGTTTTGGGAATAGGTGACAGCTGATGAAGAAGAAATGATTATGAAAAATGTATAATATTAGCAAGGTAATAATTTGTATGTGTCACCTACAAAGCCAGCAGGGGTAGCACAGGCCATCGTACAAATCTTATTGAACACCCCTGGTGTCATAGCGCCAGAGTCAGAAGGTATTGGGTCTTGATAGGTAGTTATAGTCAGTAGGTAGTAGGTTTCTTTATGATTATAAAATAAAAAGATGCAGGATACTCCTTTGACAGGTTGCCAGTCTATCACAGGACTGACATATAGAGACAAACAACCATACACACATTCACATCTATGGACATTTGACGATTGACAAGCTGAAATAGCTGGAGAAAAGAAAGGCACCTAGGTGACCCGTGGATTCAAACCTGGTCCTTCTTGCTGTAGGTAACAGTGTTAATGGCATGGCATCATGGCATTGCTCAAAAGACAATAACTCTGTCACTTACAGGGGCAAAATTTAACAACTAAAACTGAACTTGGCTTTAGGGGATTACAGCTTTAATGAAACAGATCTCTGTAATTCTTTGTTTCTATTAGCTTTGTTCAAGTTGACTGGAGCTGTTTGTTTCATTTAATTTGTGTTGCCACTGATTTGAGAACCAGCCATGGATCAACAGGACTTGATAAAATAATCAACACATGTAGTGTCAGCACTAGACTGAGTGAACTGACAAAGAAGCAGCACATGAACAGCAGGTCCATTATTATTGTACACCTCACTGATAATATTGAAAAACAGATCTGACACTGGACGTGTTTGGTTATTTGACGACAGTTCACCTTCCATTCCAGAGGGCTTTCTCAGGTCTGACTGGCTGGTGTGAGCAGCAGGTTTATAAACCCTGTGGAACCCTCAGGTTGGTGATTGGTGTTCACCTGTGGGTTGTCCTCCTCTCTGGCTTTAACGCGTGTTAATGTGACCACCTGAGCCAGAGTGTGAACTACTGTGGAACTTTCGGGGTATCACCCAGCTTTGGATAAAACCTTTTTGAGATAACCATGACCTGGATGACAGATATGACGTTCGATTGTTAGTTAAAAACTTCTAGCGTTTAACCTCTTCAGCACAAGGCTTATTTTCACTGGCCACTGTCCGAAATGACACATCCTAAATAAATATATGTACACGTTACAGGAGCTCTATGTGATCATGACCACTTATAATAAAGCTAGGACATGTGAGGTTACTATATAAGTATCAGAAGCCAAATTATGGATAATAATTAGAGAGTAAATG
>JAUMTR010000027.1:2065410-2084414 GCA_032270685.1 Microctenopoma stevenorrisi | reverse complement strand
GTTTCTCATAATTGGATTCACCTGTGTATGGAGGTCAGGGGTCACTGAGCTTACCAAGCCAATTTGAGTTTCTATAATTCGTTCTAAACTTTTTGGAATCAATAAAATGACAACGATTTTGTTTAAACAATTATTGCACACTTTCTGTAAATCCTATAAACTTTGTTTCACTTGTCAAATTTCACTGTGTGTGTCCTATATGATATATTTCATTGACGTTTTTTATCTTAACAATCAACGATTTATGCAGAAAAATCATTAAGATTACCAAGGTTGCACAAACTTTCGCACCCCACTGTATATAATTGTAAATCTAACTTTAGATTTATCTTAAAGAGACAATGATACAATTAATAGTTTTAAAGTGTATTTGTGGAAATTTTGATGACTCCAGGTACATATAGCGGATTTTTAAAGGAGGTCCAGCATTACCACCCTGCCTAGACCTTCTTCAAGTTTTAGGTCTACCGTTAGGGAGGTTAAACTCTACAGTCTACACAGATGCACCAACATTTACTGTGTCTGTGTGTGAAGGGTGCGCGCACAAAATGAGTAGACTAGGCTAGACTGAAGTAGGGAGATATGGACAAAAAAAATCCAGCAGGGGCAGGCTGTCCATTTTCTACCTAGGCCTTCAGTGCTATCCTTTAAAAATGCAATGGCCATAATTTAAACTCATCAGAATAACAGGTCTACATGTTATTGTCATTTGACTTAACGAATCCATATTTAAAGCAAAGTTTACAGGGTTTAGAAGTGGGTATAGGCTGTATCGACCTTATAAGAAGTGGCTATATGCCGTATACCTGCAGATACCCTGTGTTACACTGCAGCGTATATCCATAACAGGGGGTTTTAGAAGTGGGTATATGAGTAAACCTGAGTTTTTACAAGTGTTGGCGTCAGCGCTGACAGCCAACCCCATTATGACTTTCAGATTTCTAAAGGCGTTTCCAGGTATGTTATGAGTTTTTGCACAACCACCAAACAATCAGATCGGTTAAAGATGTATTGGTTTGGAATGCACTGTGTGATGCTGTGCTGAGCTTCATAAAAAATGGAAATGATCGCCATCATATTACTCTACAGCAGCACCATAGTGACAATTTCCCCTCATTTTATTTTTATGAGCAACAATGCAGAACTTTGATGAAACCCGTATCAGACAGTTGCATTAGTAACCAACGTAACAACCAGTGCCTTTGTGATTCCGGTACATTTATAATAATAAAGAATGCGCTCCTGACTTTTACTGGTGGATTTCCGGACAAATAGATGACACAAAGGTTAGATGCAGTTGGTGTTGTGCATAGTGGAAGCAAACAAAGGAGTATTTGGGACAACCTTGCACAATGCAGGTTCACTATTAAAATATTAATCAACTTGCCTCAGGACATTGAGTACACGGAATGCATAAAGGAACACTCACAGCATGCGCAGCACCACATCCTGTTCATACCGTGTGCACCGCAATAGAATGTCTGCAATCCATTTGGCCATACCGCTGTGCTCCATGTTCTGTAATGGTGAGAGTGGGAAGAGCTGCTTAATGGAGTGTATTCTGAACATGAAGCAGCAGGTAGAGTGGTGGAAGCTGTGGTAAGTGTTCTTGCTGAGAATGGAGTAAAAGTAAATACAGGTAAATTTTTAGATATGCTTTGACTAATAAATGTATGTTACCATAATTCTAGCTTTTACCAGAGAAAGAGTGAGCAGTGTAAGCTATGGCTCCATCACAGATATGTTTTAGGATACTGCATGATTTACCCATCTGCGTGTGGCATCAGAGTGCACGGTCCCCTCCATAAGCATTGAAACTATTCATTATCTATTTGCTGTTCACTGAAAACATTTGTATTTGAAACTTTACAATTTCAGCTTTTATTTGATGGAATTTACACCTAGACACATTAAACAAAATAGAACAGAGCACCTTTCGATGGGAATGCCACATATTTTTACTTTGCAACAGTTCTGGAACATGCCACTGGAAGGTGTTTGTTACATGTGTATGTAAGAAATAGCTCTCTGGTTTACGCTGTGAGGAGGTTGTTAAAAGATAAATCAGCATAAAGATATGACAGCTAACAATAATAGTAATAGTAGTGAAAAAAGACCCAATAATCAAGGGGTTTGCACAAACACTGGACATAAGCAGTGCAGCAAATTTAAATGTCCTAAAGAAAGAAAAATAAAGAGTACTGAGAAACATACATAGACCAGGTCAAACAAGGAAAACAGCAGCTGATGAGAAGCATGAGGTTGGTTTAAGATGAATAGCCTGAAAAACAAATGAGTACAGGCGGCGACAGCAGGGAGCAGAGACAAAAAGCTGCAATCAAGACGAGCAGTTTCTAACTTTTCATGCAGCATTAGGGCCACAGCATTTGCACAATGTAACGAGTACTCACGTCCCATTAAGTGCAGAAGAAATGAAATGACATTTTGTACTCAAGACTCTAACAACCTGAACGTTCTTTGTTCTTTTTAAAAAGCTCCTCAGGTGATGGTGTGTTGGTTTTAACCTTGGTATGAAATATTTCACATGAAATGGATTAGGATTATCCTGAAAATTGATCATCATTACTTTCTGCTACCGTCAGAACATTAGTCAACATACAGCACATTCAGAGAGTATTCAAGCCCCCTTCACTTTCTTTGTAACCTCATATTACAATTGGTCAGTAGTAGTAGAAGTAGTAGTAGTAGCAGTAGTAGCAGTACTAGTAGTAGTAGTAGTAGTAGCAGTGGCAGTAGTATCAGTAGTAGTAGTTGTAGTGTAGTAGTAGTAGTAGTAGCAGTCATTATTGGACCCTTTGCAACATCACCTGAAATTTAGGACAGGTGCCCACCATTTCTCTTAATTGCTGCTGAGATGTTTCCACACTGACAGGAGTCCACCTGTGGTATATTATGTTGTTTTGACATGATCTGGAAAAAGCACAGCTCTCTAAGCTCCCAGGTAAACAGTGCGGTAATTCTCAAATGATAGATGTTGAGCACAACTGAGATTCTTTCAAGAGCTGGTCATGCAACCAAATGGAAGGACCTTAATAAAAGAAGTTACCAGAAACTTATGGTCACTCTAGAATCCTGTGTGTTGGTCAGACAAAGATTTAGAAAAACAGTCAGTAGAGCCCTCAATCAGATTGAAGCCACTCATCGAAAGCTAGCTTGGAGTTAGCCAAAAAAACCTGAAAAACCCCCACACAGTGAAAAAAAATATTAAACAGATAACAAAATCGTAGAGTTTGTCACTTAATAGCCAACGTAATACCTGAAATCAGAAATGTTTATTTTGTAGGCTAGATCCTTGTAATCGGTGTTATAAGATGAATGAATTCAGTCTCTCAACAATTATTCTCAAAGTCAAAATATTTCAGTGTTAACTACATAAAATAAACAAAAGAAAAACCCAATATATAAGCAATACAGAACATCATGTTTTCAAACCAACACCTGACGATCAGATCTCAGATCAGGTTTCCCGTCATTCCCCGAGTTCTTGCAGTTGGTGTAGAGCACCTGCAAGACCTGTTGAATTGGAAAGCCAGATTGGAATTTGCAGAGATGTACGGAAATGGATCAGAGTTATAAAGACCAAGGTTAACATCAACTGAAGTAATAGAGAGGCAAAAGTGCTCGCAAATCAAATAAGCTCATCCACTATGATGCTGTTAGAAACTCATTTGTGATGAGCTTACTGGAAGCAAGCCACAGGGCTACGTCTGGAAGAGGCTCATACATTTGAATTAATGATCGAATTTACAATAGGACATATGGATTAATCAAGAGGTGTACAGACACTTTTTCTCTGCTAGTTTACAGTGAAATGCACCAAACCAAACCGGGACAAGCTTCGTCGTGCAGCAACACCATCCAAAACACACTGCAGACTCATCATAGGTCTTCAGTGGAAGGGCAAAGTGGAAGGTTTTAGACTTGGCAAGTCCATCACTCTTAAACCCAAATCAAAATGCATTTCACCTGAAGACATATACAATAAAACAACTGACGGGGGCTGCAGGAGAAGCAAATCAGAAGAGGAAACCAACAGGTTGGTGATGTCACACTACACAAACCAAAGACCTAAAGAAGAAGAAATAAATTATGATGTTTAATTTACTTTAAAATTGTATGTTCCAATACATTAAGAGTTACCACTTAACAGCTGTCTTGTTCTATACTTGTGCTGTGTTACCATTGTTATCTTGTTGATCTCTGAAAAAATAGTCTCTATAAATAATGTAAATGAATAATAACTGCAAGACAAGATGCTTCCTACTCCACTAATAAGTTTAGCATTTTTAGCATATGCTAACAGTGGAGGCTTTAAGTATCAACTGTTCCTTCAAGTTATCTGCACACAGGACCATGTCACAGAATCCAGCTATTTGTCAGGTCACATTCTTGTTAGGGTTATGATCGTGATGCACAGGCCCTCAAACAGCCTTTTTGTATAGACATGCACTAACTTGACTGATAGGGTCAATTTATGATTAACGCAGGCCTTCATTAGTTAGTTCATTGGTCTGACAGAACCTTGTCTCAGCCTCTTTCACCTTTTTCCAACACCCACAGATAGTAATATAACAAACAGATTTAGTAAGATAAAAACACTGCTGTACATTCACACACTGAATATTTAAAGTAGTAACACAATGGCAATGTTTGGCATGGATCTTCCTTTAATTTGCTTACATTCCCAGAAAATGGGATCTTAGTTATTTCTGCCACCTCCTGCTGTTTCTGATCACACAACACAAGTGTGATGTGTCTGAACAGAGGCACGTCAGCTCTGCATTTGCTGAGCTACACTCACTTTGAAGCAATCCTATCAAATCTGAGGGATTGAATTTATATCCCCTCAAAAGTAGATATAGCCCACCTACATGTTCAATTTCACTTATTGTGCATCACATTACTAAAGATAAAGACACTCTGACTGCTGTTACACTGCAATCTATACCATGACACAAACTTTCTTGCTTTAGTTGCTACAATAAATATCAAATACTGAGATTAAAACACAAGAGATAAATCTGGGCACTGCACTCAATCTAAATACATTTGCTGTTGTAAATTAGTAGTATATGAGCCATATTTCTAACCGACAGGACTGGACATGCAGTTGAATCTGCTCAGCCAATCACTACTAAAATAATTACACAGCCACAGCATCATAGTGTGAGGCCTTTGTGTTTAGCCCAGCAAACTCTTACCAGCACATTCTCAGAGCCAGTTCTGAATTAGCCTCGCAGAGTTTTGCCTTGAGTGAAGCTGCAATTAAAAGGAAGATTAGTGTGCAGTGGTGTGGTGGTAGATTGAAAAAGATTTGAAACCAAGATTAAGGTATGGCTGCTTCAAGCTGTCTTTGCCAGCATTGGTGGCTTTGTATTTATCTATGAGCCAACGCATGGTGGTTCCCACATCCGCACGTTTGTTACTTAAGTGCTCCTTACAACAATCGGTGTTTATGTTCACCATATATTCTTTTGGGAAAGTAAAGATGTTACATGGTTAAGTACGCTGAGGGCAAACAGTATTTTACACCAATTTATTAGTTGCCATTTTAATTTCACTGATAAAAACATACTGAGATTTCCCCTCATGCTGGATATGGACTAACTGTACAGTTGTCTTTTTTCTGAATATTTATAATGTGCAACATATAAAATTCATAATCTTTTCTCTGCCATTCCTGCCCCGTTCAAAAGCTTTGAAGTCAATTCTTCCAGCACTGACAGGGCCACCTCATTTTCCTGCTCTATTTCCTGAAGCACAGCAGAATATCGTAAAAATCCATTTCTGAATTATTCCCATTGATAGAGCCATAAAATCTTTCATATTTTATAGGTTGTACAAGCCTCCTAAAAATGCTTTTCCACACAATTACAGTGGATGATAGTCAAGTTCCCTCACCTTAAGTCATGCGCTGTCTTGAAAAGCATATTTTCTGAGTGATTCAACACTGCAATAACATGCCTTTCCACATAAAACATGAGCGAGGCTGTGCACTGTGTAACCAGTGCTGCTGAATAATAGATAGAACAGCAACTAGTCGTGGTTCTTGTCATGTCTCCTGCAGTTTTATCTCATGGCAGTGTTTAATGTATTGTGCTTGAGAGCACACTGAAGGAGGCAGGCAGCTCTCTGCTTCCTGTAGTAGATGTTGGTTTTGAGACAAATTAGCTCCGGTACTAGTCACCCCCGATAAACGCAATGGAACAAGAGCAAGCTGTTCTGGCCCATCAAGTTTAGAGGTGCGTTACCTAAGAAGTGAGATCAAGGAAAACAGCTGCTGCAGCAGTCCTTGGTGGAGATGCACACTGGTCCCACATTTGTTTGTCCCCGTGTGGCCTCATGACGCGTCATGCAAATCCAAATAGATGCCCCTGACATTATGGGCAAAAATTTATGTGAATCTCCTGCATTTTAAACAGCCAGCGCAACAATACCACATGGCACCATATGGTGGATGCACAGAGCCAAAAAAGCAATTGGGAAATGTTAACACAGTCATATTTGTGAGGACACTTCTAAAGTGCAAGAAAACAATAAATGCAGTCAAATACAGTTTTTGTATATTTGGCCCACATGTCAAGCAAGGTCACAAGTCTCGAAAAAAAAAGTAACAATTTAGTTCTATTCATTTCATATTAGAAAAATATTGAAGGCGACAAGCTTTTCCATTAGTCCAGTTTTTCACTACTGATTATACATTTCTGGAGTTTAAAATTGAGAAAAATATTAAGCAATTTGCGTATTATGTAGTCCTCACCTCCTCTCTCAGAAAGCTTTGGTGTGGAGCTGACTGATGAACTCCAATCTAACAGAAAATTGATAATGGCTTTTCAGCGTACCATCAGAAACTCTAAAATTAAGGAAGAGTGATGTTTACAAAGCACAATCTATTTGATGAGTACTTCAAAATTAATTTAAAGCATCAAGGGTCAACACAGCCTCCCTTGATTTGACAATAGTAATGTACAGTACCTTACTGCTCCCCAGCTAAATGGTGCTGGGTAGACGGATGCAATTACCCAGCATAAAACATCTCTGACTCCCTCCTAATTATAAACCCGTGTGAATAATCACAGCCCAATGCAATTAACGGAGCAACTCTTCAGCAGAACACTGAAGAGAGCTACAGCTTGCCCTGATGCCATATTTTAATTTTACAGATTTCATTATCCATTTTTAAAATCTGACTTATGAAATGTAGCCGACCCTTTGATGCCACAGAGACAGACCCTAATTGCAAATCTGGTCCATCTATAACAAGTGGAAGTAGGTACTTACCAGTCTTTTAAACTTTCAACCCTAAACTTGAGTGTTCAAAGCCATCCAGCGCAACCTAAAATAAAGATTTGTAGTTTTCCTCAGACTGCAGCACAAAGTCAGCCCAGCCCAGATGAGCAAATAGAGCACATACTGTGATGAAGGAAGACTGCCAACTAAATTTTATTGATATGTTATATCAACAGGAGATCATTTTCCAGAGTGACCGTTAAGATATACAATCCTCCCCCTCTAAGAGGGGGGTTGAACACTGTCATATTTGTAAGCAGGGGAGTAACTCCATCTACTTATTCATAAGCAATATTCCAAAGAGGTCAGATCAAAGGAGTAGTTACGTTGACGTTAAGTTTAATATTGAACAAAGATATTATACTGTATTGGTTTAAGCCCAGACAAGACAACTTATTACATCATCTTGATGAGCAAGAATAGGTTATAGATGAAACCCCCGGAGTTTAGCAGGACCTGTGGACTTCCTGTGCTTAAGGGGACATCTAAGAATGAGCTGCTTGACTGCATCTTCTAAGTTGAAGGAGAGATGAGTGAAATTTATGTCCGATAAATGACAATAATCAATAGTAAATGAAAACATGTTCACGTTAAGGTTTAAAGCAGTGTGATGCATGATTATGGTGCTTTGGCTTATATTAGTAGTAATTTGTGGTTATTTGAGTGCGTCTGAGAACGGACATGCAAAAGTGCATTAAAAAGGTTTCCAGCCATCATCACTTGTGTTCACTCCTGACTGGTACAGATATGTTTCACATCTTTTTAAATATTTTCTTAATTCTTCCGCAGTCTTTGTATGTGTCAGTTTTTATCAGTGTTGGTGTGACTGTCATTTTTTTTGAGAGTATTACTCACAGCAATATTAATGCCACATGGACCCTTATGGTTTTTTTCAGATCTTCAATCATGTGACTTGCATTTGAGAAATAATGGTATAGAAGCAAAATTCTATAATGAAATTATATGTTATTAACCAGTAATTATTTTTAATGTCTTCCCTCCACTTCAGATAGAGATGTCGTCCATAAACTGTAGAGCAACACTCTGTCATATGTTGTCATCCTACAACAATTCCTTATAATTTATCATATTATCAGTAGTAGTAGTAGTATTTGGGGCGACAAGATAGCTCAGTGGGTAGAACAGTCGTCTTCCAACCTAAGGGTCAGCAGGTCTATTCTCCGTCTCCACAAAAGCTACTTGGACAAGACACCGCTGCCCTGTATTAGCGCAGACACAGGTCTGGCAGCTGTACGAACACCAATTTCCCCATAGGATCAATAAAGTATTCATTATTATTAGTAGTAGTAGTAGTGGTACAAATGTCCATTTAAACCAGTATCAGGGTAGGCATGTGCCCATTATCAGCGTTATCATGTGAATCAAACTACTCATAAATTCAAAAACATAAATTCAGACAATTGATCCTAATGTTTAAACTGAATCTAAATGAATCCACACATGAAAATCCTGCTGAGCATAGCTTCAAGTATAAATGATAAAGTAATGGTTCAAAATAGCACTGACAGCTTATGCTATCTTTCTTGCACCAGAGGTCTTATCAATTTTGCAGGACTGTCACCATCAGGTTCAAATGGCAATAAAAAACTTCAGTGACAGTATTGAATCAAAATGGGGGATTGTACGGCAAAGGTTTCTCATATGGGACTTTGCCCCTTGAGCCAAGATGGAGGGACTGATAAGAACCTCACTCCTGGCAGCTCGATGCAAAAAGTATTAACGTACTATGTCATTGCTTCATATTGGGCCCAATATGCCCAGCATCTGGAGAGTTACAGGGAGGAAAATAGAGTTAGATAGCTTATGTCTTATTGCACATGATATTTACCCTCCACACACAGTGGGAACCAATAATGTGGCCTTTGACCTGTGAGGGCGAGGGAGTACTCAGAAACAGAAATGACTGAAGGAGGAATGGAAGGAGTTTTAAGTCACCAAAGTCAATGTGCATGAAACTTAACAGAATGCTCTGGAGTAGGGATATTATGACCTTGTGTTTTTACAGTGTGTGTGAACCGTAACACACCATGACCCACCATGACCCACCATCCCACGGAAACCACTGCAAATCCCATAACTACATTACACTTTAGAGAACAAGCTCAAAAACCCGTGAATCGTGATATTTGGAAAGAACCTTTTTTTAATGCTTGAAACTGGGTCATCCTTATGGCTCTGCCAAATCAAAACCTTCTCGCTTAGACATAATGGTTGTCACCATAATCTGGCTTTCAGCCTCAACAGGACATGCGATTCACATAGTGATTTTGTTTTGCTGCATGCTTTGCCACTCATTTACTTTACTTGGCAGATGATTTTATCCAAATTTGACTCACAAAGAGCTAGTGCTAAGTGTCTTGCTCAGGGTGTGTGGAAATATCTGGCTCTGCAGCTGCAAAATACTTCTTCACCAGCTACAGTAGTTGCTGGCTTTAGCCATTTTTATACTGAGGAAGGAATCTAGCACAGAGGACATTACAGCAGCATGCAGGCTTTCACAATTGAAGCTTTTAGATTAAAGAAAAACTAAAGAGAGAAAAAAACCCCAAAAAACAAACAAGGGAACCTGAGCAGCGGTGGCTGACAAGAGTTCAAAACTATTTCCACATATGGAGCTGTATGATTCATAGTAAAACAGACCTAACAGGCTTTACATATTCCGACCACTTACTCCATATTCTGTAAAGGGTATCTCTCTGCACTCTGAGAGAAAAAGACAATTTTTCCATTGTATAAATCTCTTGCACCACATTTATCCAGTCTTCAGTTGTTGGTGCTTCAGGCTTGAGCCATCTCCTCGTGAGAGCCTTTTTACCTGCACAACGTGCACAGAAACCTTGCTGAGTATATTTCATTGCAAGCTGGAAAACTAACCAAGCACCTTTGTCCAAATCTTTGCATAATGATCTTTCACAGTACAGTTTTAATAGGATTATTAGGACAAAAACAAAAAGTTTTTACAAACTGTGCAGCGCACACAGAATGGTTTGTTGCTAAGCAATGCAGTTCTTCTTTCTCCTCTGCACACTGTCATTTACAACAATCAGTTTGTTTGTTGTACTTACCTGTCTGACATTTTTCAAGTCTTGTTCACTGTCAGTCCTCCACAGTTTAAAGTTGTAGCTTTTTTCCTGTTTATCAGATGCATTGTTTCTTCATATTTGAGGACTGCATATAAAATTACACTGCCTAGTGTTTAAAACACTTTTTAATATAGAAACTAAACATGTATTCACAGCTCTTCTGCGTCTACTAAATGTATCATGCATACTGTGCATCATTTAGTGTTTACTTATGGCAAATTACAGCTCAGATTAATTAATGTGCTGTATAATTCATTCTGTCTTGCTATCTCTGGCTGCTGACCTGCCTCACAGTGCCCCTCTTGGTTAACACTTGTATATAAGCCTGCACTTCAGCTGATTCTGTTTCAAATGGCTGAACAGCATCTTTCCCTGACTGAGCTCCACTCACTAGCAAATGCAAAAATTGAGGCTCAGTGCACAGGCCAAAGGGCTTAGAGGGAGCTCCGGGGACTGGGGGTCGCTCTCAAGTAAGAATTGTGACTGAATGTAACAAGTCAAGATGAGGTCTCTGTGGGTTAGGAAAGAAACTATGGAAAATGAAGAAAAACAAAGTGAGGCAGGTTGAAGTAAAATAATCACTACACACACACACACACTCATATCATTGTCTAGCACTAAACAATTCCTTTGCATGTTCTTTGTCTTGATTAGTTACATCTTAACAGGGTTCATTGTTGTAGTATCTCAGTTTTTGCGGGAACTGAATGGTAATTGCTGGTGTCTTCTCCTTGTAAGTCGCTTTGGATAAAAGCGTCTGCAAAGTAAAGTAAAGTAAAAGTAAATTACCTCTTTACTGCAGGTAGGAGAGTAGGAACTGTGATGCTCTGTGAAGGCTCTGGTCCTCCTCTTTTATAGGAAATGTGCAGAGGTCCACCCGTTAGCAGAACATACAGAGGATTACCTCTGTGACCCTGGAACAAACTGTGGTGTTTACCTCTTTCTTCACATGTCTCTGACCGTCACCAGCCTCCACCTTTAACACAAACTGTATGTGGTCGTACTAATCTACAAAAACAATGGAGGTGGTTTAGTTCTGGGCGTTGATATTAATGCTTTGATATTAAGTGTTAATTCTCTAGAAACAAATAGGAAACCTGATGTTTCTAAAGTGGGCACAGTACCTGACAACCACCACTAACTTGTGCAGAGTGGAACAGAGTTTTACATGCTACAATTACATATAATACAACAACAACTATTTTTCTATATATCCTGCCATGACAGTAACATGTGACAGTACGAGTGTCCCTACTGCTCTTTAATGTACGATATGAAATAAACGACTCTTGTAAATGTAGAGAGTAGATGCTCTTCAACGCTGTCTTAACCACAAACAACTTTTAATTCTGCATTAGGTCCAGCAGCTGTGTGATTGTTCATCAAGATTTAAAAACCTGAGCCATAGAATTAAAGGACTGAGCTCAGATTAACAGCAGCGAAGTCAGTATAAGTCAGTACAGCTCAACGAAGTTTTTTGCAACATGGCAAATAAGCGCTTTAGTAAACTAATAAGAGAATAAAATAATCAAATTCATGTATATAGCACGCAGAAATATTGGGACTATTATTTTACTGCACCTCCAGTTGATTTCATCATGATACGAGCTTCAGGTATGGTTCAGGATGTGGTCACGTGTGTTAAAGGTGGATGCTGGTGACGTAAAGAGGTAAACATCACAGTTTGTTCCAGGGTCACAGAGGTAATCCTCTGTATGTTCTGCTAATGGGTGGACCTCTGCACACTTTCCTATAAAGAGGAGGACCAGAGCCTTCACAGAGCATCACAGTTCCTACTCTCCTACCTGCAGTAAAGAGGTAAAGGTCAGTGAGTGTTGCTGCTGCTCCTAATGCTCCTAAAACCACAGTAATGCTGCTGCTGCTGCATGTTTCTGACTTGTGTTCTGTTCCAGCCTGAAGGTTGTTCAGTAACATGGCAGCGATGAAGTTCATCCTGGGTCTCCTGGTCCTGTTTGCAGTCTTAGCCTGGACTGAAGCCATGGTAAGTCTCACAGCTGAGGTCTCCACTCACGTCTTTTTGTCTAATTCCTATTCTCAGGATGCACTTTACAGAACTTCTCCAGCATCAAAGGAGACGTTTTCTCCCCTGGATGTTTGACAACACAACAGAAACTCTGTGACTTTCCTCTGTGAAGGTTGTGAAGCGAGCGAGTGGAGACGAGAACATAGAAGATGAGGAAATCCTGAGCGTCGCAGAGCGTCTGGAGAAAGTCAACAGAGATCTCGGTGAGACAAATAAAAGACATTTGGTTTGTTGTTTGCTTCAAGACCAGCATTTCTGGAGTTTCTCATTGTCTTTGTGTTCACTGCTGTTTCTACACAGACTCCACCCAAGATGGTGTCCAGGTCCAAGGTGACATCGTTGTGCCCAACAACAGGAACGCTGACCCCTGTGTCCAAACCGGCTGCAAGTGGCCTAAATCCTCCGATGGCAAAGTTTACATTCCCTACGTCATCGCTAGCGACTACAGTGAGTATCTTCATGATTCAACACCAAATGTAGATTAATCCGCCACTGAAAGTAGTCCCCCTGATGGTAACAGACAGAGCTGGAGACAGAAGCTGTGTGTTAACAAGTGAAGAGAGAGACAGACTAAGACATGATCACTTTGGGTCTTTGTTGTTCTTTAGCAGTGAGAAGAACACAGAACGTCTCTCTCACAGGTTTCATGTGACTGGATAAGTGTGATTTTCCTCTTTGTGTTTCCACCTTCAGACGCTCAGCAAGTCGATGTCATTACAAGTGCCTTGAACTCTTTCTCCACCTCCACCTGCATTCGCTTCATCCCCCGCACCACCCAGGCAGACTACGTGGATATTCAGTCTCTAAATGGGTATGTACCACAGCCATGGATTCTCCTCTATCAGTGACATCAGCTGTTGCTCTGCAGGAACTTACAGAACTGAACCTGAACCGGATCACGTTTTTTTATCAGTGAACTTTCTGTTCTCCAACATCTCTGCAGCTGCTACTCCTCTGTAGGGCGTCAGGGAGATGCACAGACAGTGTCTCTGAACAGTGTTGGCTGTGTTTATTTTGGAATAGCCCAACACGAGCTGATCCACGTTCTGGGCTTCAACCATGAGCAGTGTCGCTCCGACAGGGACCAGCACATCCAGATCCTGCTGCAGAATGTCATCCCTGGTAGGATGCAGACATCAAAGCTGTAGTTTAACTTCTGCACGGTTCTTCTTCTGTGTCATACGTCCACATCTACATCCAGAGAGAACATATGTACTTTTTCCTGATCTACGTTTGTAACATTCCTGTTAGTGAACAGATCCAGAGATCTCTAAAACAGCGTTTAAACCTGTGATCATTCTAGGCTTTACATTTTCCTCTACTGTAGGTGAGGAATACAACTTTAACAAGATCAACACTCTGAACCTGGGAAGTCCTTATGACTACAACTCTGTCATGCACTACGGCAGGTCAGTAACTCTGAAATCCACCACATCCATTACTGCTACTCAAACATCTGCAGCTCACTGAAGATGATCACTGACCTTGGTCGTCTCTTCTCTGCAGACTAGCTTTCTCCAAGGACAACGTCAGCCCCACCATGGTTGCTGTTCCCAACGCCAACGTCGTCTTTGGTACGGCCAAGCAGATGAGCCAGAACGACATCAACCGCATCAACCTGCTCTACTGCTGAAGATCATTTCTTTGACCTTACAGAGATCAGTTAACATTATCCTGGGTTAATCATCCTGTCACTGAATCAAGATTTAATAAAAATATGCAGATATTTACTTATTTTGCTGAGTAAATTCAGCCCCATGACAATATTTAATAAATATTGATTTGAAACACACCTTTTGTGTAAAGTCAACTGTCTAATATTAAACACACATTGTTTTCCACATTCTTTTAGTTGATTGAGCAGCTTCACATTGGTCAACAGGTCAACACAAGGACAGGTAGAGACTCATGAGGGCATCAACACATGAAGGGAATTTCTTTGTCCTTTCCCTCAGGAACAGGAGTGAACTAAACACTAGTCATAACAGAGGAGTGCGTCATAAGAATAAGAATCAACAAAGCAGTAACATAAGTAGAGAAACCGTTTATACCAGACCCTGTGACTTCAAGGTAGACAAACCCTTGAATAGGTGGTGAAAATTCATCAGAGTAACTTCACAAAACAAACAACAATGAATAAAAAACAAGGTGACCCAAACAAAGACTATAGAAAATAATAAAGGTAAGTTGACTCTGACAATGGCACCTGTTAATCCTAGTTTATAAGATACCAGGCAATAGCATGACCAAAGATTCAAATCAGAAGTCTTGTCAATAAACTGACCTCCCTGGTCTTCCAACTACAGTCTTAACACAAAATAAGTAACAAGGTGACAAAAATGAGGCCATTGTGACCGGTGCAGTTTGGTCGTTGTGCTTATGGATAGATGGCAACACTGGAATTCCTTTGGAGATTGTTGTTACGTGAAAGATAAATAAAAGAAACTAGTGTTTAGTTCTGTTGTATGTCGTAGTTGCACATCAGCTAAATGGCTTTGGTTTTATTAGTCAATTACGGTGAAGACAGAGTTACAGAACAAAAGGAAAAGCAAAAACCAAATGAAAACGAGCTGCAAAGGAAAAAACACGAACTAAAGGAACAGCAGAAACAAAAAGAAAATGTGCTGCATAAAGACTGTCCCAAATTAAAGGTTCTCCATGATGCTAGGGGCACGATGAGCAGAGGTGCCGCTAGCAGACAGGCAAGGCAGGCAACTGCCTAGGGCCCCCAGGCCAAGGGGCCCCGAGAGGACCAACACAGTTTGACCCGTATCAGAACAGCAGGAGGGAGACTGTAAAAACATGTCATTGATAGCAGCACTGTCAGCAGCTCTCACAAACCCCCTTTACTGGGCCCCTCCCTCTCTGTGACAGGAAGTAAACAAACACACAGAGGGAGCGCGAAGCAGCTTATTTTGACTATTGTAGAATATTACTACTTAAATTTCCTATTTAAATTATTTTTAATGTTTACAATGGAAACATGCTGATGTGAATTTGGTAAATATATTGTGTTGTTTTTCCAGTTATATTGTCCTATTGTTTTTCAGGTTTTATTACTATCTATCTATTTTTTATTATTTTGTTATAATTTTCTATGTTGAAATTTGCTTTTTTATTGGATCTTTTTGTTACAAATAAAGATTTAATTAGAAATAAAGTAAAATGATTTGTTCCTTGCAGTTCTTTATCGGCTTTTGCTTCAATTTTGGCTACGTATGATGAAACCTAGTTTAAGGGCCCCCTTGGAATTTTTTGCCTGGGGCCCCAAGACACCCTTGCAGCGCCTCTGGTCGTCAGTAAAAATATTTGGGTGTATATAAATCATACAATAACATTCATTGCTGCTGTTCCAATCTGTTCCATTTTACAGAAAAACATAACTTAGTAAATGTCATGTTGTGTTTATATGTGTACAGTAATGACGCTGTTGGTTAATTTATTGTAATATCAGTCTTCAGTAACGTAATAAAGTATGTTTATGTCCTTTAATAAATTAAAAATGTGCAAAATGCAACATTTATTTTTGTGGTTTGGTCAGAATTCAGAAGTCAGAATGTTCATACATTTATTAAATTTCTCCTTTCATATGCCTGACATCATTAGATGTTGTTTCTAAAACGTATAACTTATAAATCTCCTAGACAAAAGTAATATTTAAGTAGACAAACCTTCAAGGCTTCATTCCAGCATGTTGGATTGATTTTGACAATGAGGTGAAATAAAAAAGGGCTGTACCCACCTGAAGCCATAATGACTGTTAGTAACTCTGGTGCCATTGTAGAAATCTCTCTCAGAGACAGAGTCTGTCAGTCAGTCAGTCACGTACCTCATCAGACGCAGTGGAAGAAACCAGGTGAGTGTCTGGAACTTACATGTTCTACGCTCCTGAACTCTCCACAGGCCGTGTCAGGAAAACGGCTGAGCTGCCAGCACGTATAACCTCACTCAAGCTGCATTTTTTTGTTGGTGGGGGGGAAAACACTACAAAACTTAGTGTTGTGCAAACTCTAGAAGAAGTTAATAGAGCCACAACTGAAATGGACCAGTCGTACTGATACTGAAGACCAGAAGTCAAATGTGCATTCAGGAGTGCCTTCGGATCTTTGCCCCATGCTTCTGTGTAAAATACTCAATACCTTATTGATCCTGTTTGGGAAATGCTGCTGGACAGCTGCCAGACTTTTAAGGACACCTCAACGCTTAAACAGCCTGGGATTTGTGCCCTATGAGACGATCATGCTGTAGTTCCTATAACACAACTACAGCAGCACGACGTTCTATCAACACTCTAGTGTGGAGCAGGATGAAAACTATTTGTGTGGTTTCCTGTACACTTTAATGCTGAGGCTCATGTCCTTCTCAACATTTGCTGCACAAGCTTTTGCCTGTGACATCTTCTCAAGTGAACTTGATGTGGACGTCCACAGTGTTTCTTGGGAGGATATCCGTCACTGGGGATTACTGAGGATCTTCACAGATATTAATTTATTAGTTTTGCCAAAATATGTGGAGCCTCTAGTGAAGGTGGAGCCTCTGGCGTACCGACACAGAGGCCAGTACTTAAACACAGCTTTAGACTTTTCTTATCAGTTATACTTCTCATCCACCCAGAGGCGCTGCTAGCGGACAGGCAAGGCCCCCAGGCCAAGGGGGCCCAGAGGGCCAACACAATTTGACATGCATCGGAACAAAGGCAGAGACTGTGAAAAGATGTCATTGACAGAAATGTTAGGATATCTCACAAACCCCCTTAAGGGGTCACCTCTCCCTCTCAGTACCGTCTAGCAGGAGGTTAACAAACATGCGCAGTGACAGCGATGCCTCTGCTCTGCGAAAATGAAAAGAAATTACCTCCTGTTTTTTTTATCTCAAAGTATGTGGGTACTTAGGGAGTTTTAACGTGGCCAAATATGCTACTTGGTAAAAGGTTAACTTGTTTGCTCATTATGCAATATGAACTTGGTAAATATGCTTTATTACTATTTATCTATTTTATTTCTTATTATTTTGTTATAATTTTCTATGTTGAAATTTGCATTTTTGTTGGTTTGTTTTGTTAGAAATAAAGATTTCATAGAGTAAAATAATTTCCTTGCTGTTCTTTATCAGCCTTCACATTTATAATTTTAAATACAATATATAAATCTTTATCCATGTACAGTAGACACTTGATGAACTATTGTTATAGTAATGACACAGTTCTGTAGTCTTGAATTGTAGTAGATCCTCAAATTATGTGCTGAAGTGATTTTAGAGTAATTTATCAGTGCATTGTAAAAGTAGTACATTTTACAATTAGCATGACAATATATTCCAGCTTTGAATAGAATATTTAATTTTCCCTTCATCTTTTTAAAGAAACACTTTGCTTGAAGCTTCTCTTCCTGTTTCACCTTCAGTTCACACACGTGAAGACAAAACACATCATGAGAAATAAATAAATAAAGTGTCAGTCATCAAAACTGAACATTTTCTTAATTTATTGCTATAATCAAACTAAAACCTGTACAATTAGGATGATGTGGAGGCAGGAGGCTCTGTGTGCAGCAGCAGGCTCTGTGTGCTGCAGGAGGATCTGTGTGCTGCAGGAGGCTCTGTGTGCTGCAGGAAGCTCTGTGTGCTGCAGGAGGCCCTGCGTGCTGCAGGAGGTTCTGTTTGTGGAGGTTCTGAGGCTTTGGATGCTGCAGGAGGCTTTGGGTGCTGCGTGAGGCTCTGGGTGCTGCAGGAGGCTCTGTTTGCTGCAGGAGGCTCTGGGTGCTGCAGGAGGTTCTGTGTGTGGAGGTTCTGTGTGTGGAGGTTCTGAGGCTTTGGGTGCTGCAGGAGGCACTAGGAGCTGCAGGAGGCTTTGGGTGATGCAGGAGAATCTGGGTGCTGCAGGAGGTTCTGTGTGTTGAGGTTCTGAGACTTTGGGTGCTGCAGGAGACTCTGGGAGCTGCAGGAGGCTCTTAGTGCTGCAGGAGGATCTGTGTGCTGCAGGAGGCTCTGTGTGCTGCAGGAGGCTCTGGGAGCTGCAGGAGGCTGACTGTAGAAGGACAGTGTTGAAACACTCGTTCTTAAAACAGGTATTTAAACTTTGGGAACAAATCTGGACTAAATACTTTCCTTGGTTTATTTCTATAGAACTCGAAGCATCTAAAGAATTGACATTAAAAGGTGAACTTCATAAGAATAAGCATGAATATTTACACCTTTCTTTAACTACATTAATCAGACAAATGAAGCTGATGCATGTGACTGGATACAGACCAGGAAGTTCCAACGACCAGTGTTGTCAAAAAGTGACTGTCTGCCAGAAAGTGATAACTCAGTGTGCACAACCTGTTAACCCTTTGAAACCTAGAAGTTCAACAGACTTATTTAAATAACTTTGTGTCATAAAATCAGCTGTGTGTAGGAGCTCGTGTCCCATTTTCAGGAGTAATGTGAACGCATTGCAGAAAAGAGCTGAATCTCCATTGTCAATTCAATTCAATTCATCTTTATTTGTATAGCGCCAAATCATAACGAAAGTCATTTCAGGGCACTTTACATAGCAGGTTTAG
>JAUMTR010000027.1:2051511-2065310 GCA_032270685.1 Microctenopoma stevenorrisi | reverse complement strand
ACCTTACACTGTAAAGTGCCTTGAGATAACTTTTGTTGTAAAATGGCGCTATATAAATAAAATTGAATTGAATTGTCCTCTGTAATGATTGTCTGGCATCTTTTGCACAATACCGGTCATTGGAACTTCCTGGACTGTGTAGTAATTGGACCCCATGAGCTCACTGACCCCCTAGTGCAATGTAGAACTTTGATAATGGGATTGCCAATATACAGAACACTTTCTTTTTGTTTCTGCTAAATCTTTTGTTCGTACTTTGTCTCTAGGGGCCACCGTAAAATATAAGTAAGACACACACACCTGAATTGCACATTTATTTCGTCTATCTGAGTTTATTTAGCAGGATATTTGTCAGACCTCAAACTGAGAATATCTATCCCCAACCCCTACTTCCTAACCCTAACCCTAACTCACTTTGCATTAAGAGACAAACAAACAGATGTTGCAAATAAATATTTATTGGTTAAATTAGAAAATAACTTTTCATTCATTATTCTGTCATCAGGCTGTGGAAGTAAAATATTGAAAAATTTCCAGTTTACTTTGAATACATGTTTATGTGGTTTGTTGGATCTCTGTAAAGTCAAAGAAATGATCGTCAGCAGTAGAGCAGGTTGATGCGGTCGATGTCGTTCTGGCCCATCTGCTTGGCCGTACCAAAGACGACGTTGGCGTTGGGAACAGCCACCATGGTGGGGCTGACGTTGTCTTTGGAGAAAGCCAGTCTGCAGAGAAGAGACGACCAGGGTCGGTGATTCTCTTCAATGAGCTGCAGATATATATAAAAATATAAATATTATATCACAAAGATATAGTTTGACTTTGTTATCGAAATTAATATTGTCACAAAAATCAGCACTGTGGTCATTAGTAGAATAAACATGGATTTACTGGGGTCTATTTTCGGTGGAGGATTTACATTTGGAAATACTCACTGTAATTCTTAGCGATGACGTAGTGAATGTAAACTTTGCCATCTGGGGACTTTGGCCACTTGCAGCCGGTTTGGACACAGGGGTCAGCTTTCCTGTTGTTGGGCACAACGATGTCACCTTGTACCTGGACACCATCTTGGGTGGAGCCTGTGTAGAGTTTGTGAGGATAATCAGAAATTACAATATATGTTTCTCACACTATTCGAGGTCCTGTAAAGAAATTAATAATGAATCAAACAACAACCAGATGGTTTCCAGCAGCTGCTGGTCTGATACTGGTTTGTTATGACTTTTCTAAATTTAAAGTAATATTTATTAATCTAGATAAATGTGACACATGAATGTGTCTCACTGAGATCTCTGTTGACTTTCTCCAGACACTCCGCGAGACACAGGATTTCCTCATCTTCTATGTTCTCGTCTCCACTCGCTCTCTTCATAACCTTCACAGAGGAAATTCCCGGAGTTTCTGTTGTGTTGTCAAACATCCAGAGGATAAATTCAATTGAATTCAGCTTTGTTACTCTGTTTGTGCCGTGGGACCCGATCCTTGGGATGGACCAATCTTTGGCGAAGCGTGTTCTGTAGCCACTGAGACCCAGTGTTTTGAGAAAATGCGCCTCAGCTGTTTCGATACTCCTGACACATACGGGATCACCAAGGGTTTTCGCTCATGCGGTGGATGTCCTTCCTCTCTCTGCATTCTTTAGGTGTCTTCCCGGCTTTGCCATGGGTCCAGCTGGGATAACCACATTTACTCAGGGCCATTTTGATGTGGTGTTCTTCTGCTTCCCTGGCCCCTGAGGCTGTGGGGATGGTGTCTGCTCTGTGTTGTAGAGTCCTAATGACACCTAGCTTGTGCTCTAGTCTAGTGGATGGTGAGAATCAAACCTTAGATATCTGTGAAGGTTCTCAGTCATCCAGGTCATTGTTATGTCAAAAAAGGTTTTTCCAATAGCAACTGGACTTGTTAGGTTTCTTTACGACGTTTCACCCTTCATTCAAGAGGGCTTTCTCCAGTCTGACTGACTGGTGTAAGGAGCAGGTTTATAAACCCTGTGGAACTCTCAGGTTGGTGATTGGTGTTCACCTGTGGGTTGTCCTCCTCTCTGGCTTTTACATATGTTAATGTGACCACCTGAGCCAGAGTGTGAACTACTGTGACACTTCCTGGGTATTGTTGAAATAACAGCATTGTAAGTGGGTGATAGATTATGTAATAATAATCTAGCTATTGGATAAACCTCTTTTGAGATAATCAAACCTTAGATACTGATCCATATGTGTGGGTTTATGGTACACATCTAGTACCAGACAACTTGGTCGAGATGAACAGAATCAAACTTCTAGGAATGAAGCTGAATGCTTGCGTACATTTGCACAGGCCTGGTAGTTTTAGGTATTTTTCACCACAAAAAAGCCCTCAGTAATTTTAGTGTTAAGGAGTAGAAAATTACAGGACATCCAGGCCTTTATGTCTTAAACAAATGTAAAGATTTCCTAAATGATTTGTTTCATCTGGTTTCATTGACAGATATAATTGGCCCTCAGTGGTACAGCTCCGTATCAGACAAATCAGACAAGCGGACTGGTAGCTCAATGGTTTAAGCGTCAGACTGGGATGTAGAAGGTCGCAGGTTCAAACCCCGCCTGACTCCTAATCTATCCACTACCAGGTGTGTCCCTCAGCCCAGCGCTAGATCCCTGTAAGTCGCTTTGGATAAAAGCGTCTGCAAAGCAAATTAAAGTAAAGCAAAGTAAAGTAAGTGTGTATCATCTGCATAACAATGGAAATTGTCCAAGCAGGATTAAATCCAGGTGAGGATCTTTATTTTCAACAACGAAATGGCTACTAACACTTGCCTGTGTTTACAGTTTAGAATGAAGGAAGACAAACACTGCACGTCATGTATCAGCTCTTAAAGCACTGTGATCACTTTACCAACCTCTGACAGAGGATCAGAGATGCAACTTTCCCATCTGTGTAAGGATGGTTTGATGTTGCATATCACACACACACTTCAGCAATTTCACTTCAAACACACCCATCCCAATACATCACAGCCGCAGGGCATTTACTGTGAAGCATGAGCACATAGACTGAGAAGACTGCTCGGTTTAGTTAGGGGAGAGATTTTTTTGTCAGGTGACGGTTGCATGCGAGATGATTCAGAGCTGCAGAAACAATTGGGCGTTTGGGTGGGGGGGGGGTTTACTTTTGTCTGTCTGTGTTTTGCTTCCAGTACTGCTCTAAGTGGACACTGCAAAGCTGTTTTTTGGCACTATGAAGGTACTTTCATAGTAAAAGATTTTCACTTACTTGGCTGGACAAGAATATGTAGAAAAAATAGGCTGCAGACTTAAGAAAGGTTTACCTTCAATAATTCAGGTGTTGCAGAGGTTTCACAGTTTCCTAACTTGTACAGTACCCAAAGTCAAAGTCTTTTGTTGCAACAGAAACATCAGTAGATCACTTACAGAAAAGTGCTACTGATTCCACTGTCTGATTTGAATCTAATAGTCCTGCAGTTTAGATTGACTGACATACACTGATGACAGTCAACAAGTTCACTGAGACTTAAATTGCATCTTATGGTTTGATTTTGAATATGAGTGCTGTTGAACTTACATCTGCTCTCTCTATACTAAAAGTTCAGCTTGAAGTCATCTTTTTCAGTTCTTTTGGAGCAGAGAAATATGTTCTCACAGCGTTCTACCCTTTTCTTATTCTGTTACTGGCATTCAGCTTCAAGCCCACTCACAGCAGACAAACATCTGCTTTAAATTTGTATCTATTTGTTCCCTTTTACAATAAAGTTGGGTTTTTTGTCTCTGTGGGTCTTTTTGTTTTACTTTGTGACTGTTTCAGTCACTGACGGTGTTCAGTGCAATGTAAAACTAATGCATGCAAATACACAACACAAAAGTAGTAGCTAAATACAGAAACATCCTGCAGGTAGCACAGACAAGAACAGAAAGGATTCTGGGTGCAGCAATATATACACAAAACTATACAGCAGAATGTTGTGACACCTAATGATATGTGGAAAGGCTGCAGACACCTGTCACACCAGCAAACTGCACTGGCTCCAGGAGCTCCTTGGCTTCTTGCTACTCTGAATGATTACGTTTTGTTTGCAAATCTCCTTGTTGATCTCTAAACACATTGCAATGCCAGAGCGCAGAACTGCTATTTTAAATGAGTTAGCTTGTACCTCTGTCTAGTTTTGTTCCAGTGCACTAAACGCAATGACTAAATAGGACATATGATACTGTGATTTACTCAGACTTTTAGCTGTGGGGGCAGTGCGGTGGTGTAAGGAAAGAAATAGTTGGTTACACACTTAAATAATTCATATTTGGGAATAAAATATCACTAAAGTGACATTTCTCTAGATTTTTTTTTTTTCAATAATAAAACACACCCCACTTCTCAGTACTCAAACTAAACATCATTGGAATAAAACAGTTTTTTATGTTTATTAGTAAAAACGGTGTACAGGTTGCCATCTCTGGTGGAATCATAATTGAAATATCATTGAAATATCATTTTATATATACATTTTATATATACAGAATTATTATTAAAAGAGAACCCACTTTTTCTACGGCCTTCAGAAGACCTGGATGATGAATCTTTTTTGAATGTGTGACATTTGAAATCTTCCAAACTTTTCATAAGGGTTAAGGTGTTCTAGGGTAACAGAACTGCGTTTAAACCTGGGACAAGTCTGAAATGTTGTTTTTACCTATATTTCAATTATTTGTTTTGTAAAACATTATTGAAAACTTAAATGAGCAATGGACTCATACAACAATGACAAAAGAAAACATCTGTAAGATTTCAGTCATTGTATTCTAGGATAAAATGTTGTATTAGAGACTGGGGACAAGTAAGAAATGCTATCTCAGTTTTTATCAGATTTATATTTCCAGAACATCATGTCTAATATTTAAGTATTTTGCAGTGTATATTTATACATATAATGTCCTGGAGAAGCAAATGGAACCCAGTTGCACGTGTGCATGTTGTTTGTCTGTGTATGTCAGACCTGCAAAAGACTGATGACCTGTCAAAGGTGTACCCCGCCTCTTGCCCACTGACAGCTGGGATAGGCTCAAGTGCCCCCTGCAACCCTTACGAGGACAAATGGTGAGGAAAATAGATGGATTTTACCTGTAGAGAAGACCCGTAATTAACTCTCAGGGAGTGTACTAGACCACAGCAGCACAACATCTAGGTCTGTCAGACTGATCCCAAACTACAGACCTCAGATCTTTAGGTCAAGACCAACCATCAAGGCAGTGCAGGTCAGAGGCAGCCTCTTCTTCATTACAGGGCTGTTTTGATCACACTGACTGAGGAGTGTTCACGGACGGCACAGATCTGGAAGGATACACGTCATCTGTGCTGTCCTATGTAAAGTTCAGCACTGATGCTGTTTTATCCACAAAGATCATTAGAGTATTTCCAAACCAGAAACCCTGGCTGGACAGCTCACTGCGCCCCCAGCTTAAAGACGACGATGCTGGTTGGCATACAGCAGGTAGCTGATGTCCATCCGCTGAGGTAGCTGAGGTATCTGGTTGGACTGAGAGACTTAGACTCAGAGCATGTACTTATACTTATGAGCTGTCTGGTGTTTTCCTACAGCTTGCTGAGGTTCATCTGTGTCTTTAATTTTCAATCATTGTGTTTGTGCCTAAGTCTTCAGCTATCTCCTGCCTCAACAACTAATATCCCAGGGCTATGACCTGGCTCAGTGGTCATGAATTGCTTTCAGAGAATGCCACTAAAACACATCAATGGTCTTCCCAGCTGATCTGGACAGATGTCACTCCGCCTACAGGGAGAGCACCCCATCACTTGCATTAGATGCTGTATGATGATCTCAGTTCAAACTGGGACTGTCTACATCGCTGTGTCTTTGGATTAGAGACATTCTCACCAACAGACCTCAGGTGGTAAGAATAGGGAACTGCACAACATCCCCTCTGGTCCTGAACAATGGTACTCTGCAGAATGATGTACTCAACCCTCTTTACCATCTCCACCATCTGTTCCACAAATACAATCATTAGGTTTGCAGACAACACCACCATGGTGTGTCTCATTTTGGACAACAAAGAGACCTGCTACAGAGAAGAGTCCCAGCCCCTGACCTAATGTTGGAACACACTCCTTATTCATTGTGTAGACAACATCAAGTTCTTGGACACCCAGATATATTCCAACTAGACCTGGTCCTTGAACACCTCCCACTTGGTGAAGGAAGACCAACAAAGACTCTTCTTCTTCTTCTCTTGGCTGTTGGTAAACCTTTACAGAGCGACAATAGATTCCCTGTTTCTGAATGACAGTGTGGTACAGCAGCTTCTCCCTGTACAGGTACATAAAGACACATATGACCAGACTGCGGAACAGTGTCTTCCATAGAGCTGCTAAAGCCATCTCCCCCCTGCACACACACTCTTCACGTTTATGATTGTGTCCATTGTCCTATCTTTGTATTTTGCCCCTTTAGTTTAATTGCAATAAAGGTACAGACTAAATTAGAATCTCTGCGCCTTTATAGACAATAACAATGTAGGAGGGAAATAGGTTAGAGAAATGTCAGAGGGTGGCCTGTAAAAATTTCAATGCTGAGATTTTGCACAAGACTAGCTGTAAATATAAGAAGCTTTATTTACAAGTGGTGTAATTGTACTGCACTCCTGAGTGAATTCTAATGCCCTTCTCCTTCATGAAATATTTTCCACGAGGTTAAATTAAAGATCCACAGCTTTTTAAACTTTCATCCTTTCCTCCAGGCCATTTCTGACCAACACCAGTAAATCCATCAGAGCTGGGCATGCTCTTGATTGGCTCCCCTGAAATATTTCAAAACGGGTCCGTTTGCAGTATGGAAATGGAGAGGCACTCGTCGGCTTGTTCACCTGATTGGAATTGCAGACATGTTGGCCAGGTGAGGACGACTGTGAGGACTCTTAACTATGGCCCTAACTCTGATCATTTCCAAAACATCATAAATTATATGGTTTGATGCATTTGAGAAGTAAATTATGAAAAGTGAATGATATGAAAATAGAGCAGCTAATTAGTTGATTTAGTTTTCTGGGTCAAATCTCATGTGATATTCTGTATAATTACAGGCCTCAACAGCCGAGCACAGGACAGAGCATAGGTCATCTCGGTCCTCACAGACTGTTTGGTCGTCCTCTTTAATGAATTATTTATGACTCAACACACTTCTTTCCTATGCAACCTTTAACCCAGTGAATGCTGAGCAGGGTTTCCAGCAGTGGTGACTGTTAAAACAGCACTGTCACGCTCACAAGATCATAGCATTTAACAGTGTGCTTACATCATGGTAAGAAGCCACTACTGCACCCTGCACTTTGTACCAGCTCGCCCCGACCAAAGTCAAGCACTAATCAGAAAGCAACAGGATAAAATCCTTTTATTTTTTAGTGCGTTTTTTTTTTCCCGTTCTGTCTCCGTTCCTCTTCACCCTGTACACCTCAGACTTCATGCACAAGTCCAGGCTTTGCAACCTTCTCAGACATTCTCTGATGTCTCTACAGTTGTAGGATGTATTCAGGGTGGAGACATCGCAGAGAACCAGGGTGTGGTGGACAACTTTGTAGACTGGTGTGAGCAAAACCATTTCCAGCTCAGCATCAGCAAAACAGAGTAGCTGGTAGTGAAGTTATGGAAATCCAGAAGTTATGTCACTCCTCTCTCTATACGGGGGGTGGAGGTGGAGGTTGTCTCTGAGTACTTGGGAGTACTCAAGCCCAGAGCCTGCTGTATGCTGCTGTTCTGAGTCTGTGGTGTCCAGTGTGATCTTCCTTGCTGTCACCCCCACCCCCTACACAGTGTCCTGGCTGGACAGAGGAGCACGTTCAGCGAGAGACTGATTAGCATTAGGTTAATCGTTTCTTCTAGTGGTCGTCAAACTGGACAACTCCTCTCTGTAAAAGTGAAGGGAAAGGACAAAATTCTTAATCATATTCATATAATCAGATGACGGACATCATTTATCAAACACATCACTTCCACCACATTACAAACTTTTTTTTATATATTTATATTTTAGTATTTATGTTGGTGTTAATCTTTTCCGGTCGTTGTTCTTCCTTCCTCCTTCCTTAAACTGAGAGCTGCTGTGACGTGTCAGTTTTGGAATCTTGACTCTAACTAGCTTGATCATTACTATTAGCAGGTCTGTAACATGGACAGCAGGGCTGGCCAATATGTTTCTATAAAACTCATATCTCTTATATACAGTATATAGGATATATAAAGCTTGATATTTTGTATCCAATAAAGCAATCATCAAAAGACAACTATGGGATATGTTTCAAATGTTTTAGATATATTATTCATGTTTGAGAAACTATTGGCAGCTTATTTAAATTTGGCACATAGGAAATAGGTTTAACTTTACTGAATAATTAATTAAGAGTTGTTAAAAAAAAGCAAGTGCCCGTTGAAGTAGTAGTGAGAAAGAGTAGGTCATTGAGATATGATGGCTGCTGCTTAGGTAAAGGTCCATTCCAGGGAATTTTGTTGCGTGGTTTGTTTCAGGGCGGCAGCATGCGTTTATACTGTGAATCGTGGCTCTGTTGTAAATGGAGAAAAAAGACTCGAAGCTTTTGCTGGAACTTTCTAAAACACATTATTCTGCTGCTCATCCAATGCTTGGAATCCAAACTACCTCCAGATGACTGAGCCACTGACGCCACATCTACCAACCTGATCCGCTCCTCCTCACTGCCCCTCCTGCTTAATAGCCATCAAATAAACATTTCGGTCTGCAGCTACTGAAAGAAAAATTCCAATACAGTATTTCTGAACAGTAGCACAAAAGAAAAAAACAGTACACAATGTCAAATGCAGTAATGATCAAACAGTGAAGCCCAGCTCTGTAAAAACCCAGACGCATACATCCAAAGCAATACGTTTTCCACATAGCATGCCATGATGCTTGCTTATGTTCCAATCTCCTTGGCTTGCAAAGGGAATACAAAATGTCAGGCCAGATATTGCTCAAACAGAAACAAACAGATTAATTACAACAGCACTGGGAACAGCAGGGAGCCAGGTCTGCACCCCCCAAACAAAACAACAACACAGAGAATCAGTGGCTCAACTCATGATGAGGTGGTGCATACACCACGGTGTACTGCTCTGCTGCTGGAATCTGGGTTCCTGCTTGGCATGATGAAATCTATATTTGCCTTTAAATACACTTTTCTTTACAGTGTTTCCCCTGCCATTACACAACCCACCCCCCAACGGCACCCCACCCCATACCGCGAGATGATCAAGTTCATTTTATTACATTAGTAGTCAGACTAAACTGTCTAATAATCTGTATATTATTTACATGAGCCCATCATTTCTGTTTCTACAAAGTCATGTTTACAGTTCTCCTCAGATCAGAGTTTTACACACAAAGACACACAAAGACACACACACGCACAAACACACCGTGTAACTATGTATGTGACAAATAAAATTGGAATTTAAATTCAACTTCACAATACAGACATTGAGAGCACAAATTATTTCCAACCACATTATCACGGTATACCTTACACAAACAAAACCATCTAGTTGCATAACTGTAATGTCTTTCTAAAATATTTCTACAGTCTACAGCTGTGTGTAGAATTATTCTCTGTCCATTTGGAGACAGAGAGAGAGTAATAAATTCCAAATGAACATTTTCACAGTGAGAACTGACTTTATCCATTATTCATAATTATTAATTGTCAGATCGGTCAGAGCTTGACTAACCCTAACCCCTGTGTCAGGAAGGTACGAACATTTAAAAAACACTAACACAGCGCTGCAAAATGACAAACCAGAATCACAACCACTAGTATAAAGAATAAAGATATACAGTATATTAGGGAAATAGAGAGAGTACGGTGAGGTGGCTGAGACGTTTCAGTCCAGAAAGTCACTGCAGGTTTGACCTGCTTCAGTGCTGGGAACTCAGAACAGGGCTGCCCACCCCACCCCCAACACTGGAAACCCAGAGGAAACACTGCTTAGGCTGTGAAATGCTGGATTTTAGGGAATCTTCTTATCTCATACCATAACAGGGTGCATGGCAGCAAGGATTAACTTTATATGACATGACTATATTTAACAAGCACCTAGCAACCATCTGATGAAGGCAAACGGAGAGGATTTTGATCTCGTCTTCATCTTATCTGCTCTGGAGTCTTGGCATTCTTTTTGAAGTGTGTAAAGCGAGTCTTGCAGCAGAGTAATTGTTGCCACTGATAGCTTCATATAGCCCTGGATAAGACTTTTCGTTGACTGAGGACTGTAATCACCCAAGCATGAGGTGCAGCATATCTGAAGCACATTGTGGGTAGATGGCACTCAGAGATCAGGCTTCTATCTCAAGCTCCATAGGCCACTTCAGCATGATGATAATCAAACATTTAATCAACCAGGTCTCTTGAAGATGTGAGATTAAATGATCCAGATAAGTGCACATGCATTGTGGAGGATGATGTGGGTATGGAGGACTGATTTGTGACTTGATATTCATCCATTATCTTAACTGCATGTCATCGTAAGGGTCACAGGGCGCTGGAGCATATACAGTACCTATTCTTGCGCTATGCGAACTATGCAGAGGCATAGCGCCGCGCGGCCACTAGGGGGCCCCAAGCTATCGCTTATGTTATTAGAATTACATGTAATTCAAATATCTCTCAGATTATGCTTGCTCGGTAATGTTGACAGAAACTTTTGTAAACTGTTGGAAAATGTTTCATGCAGCACAGAAACAGCTGCAGCAGAGTATTACCTTTGGTTTGCTCTTTGCCAGACATCTTGGTCAGGCCTGTACCTTATTGTTAGCTCAACCAGTAAGTTGTTGCATTAGCATGCTGGTAAAATTACGTTAACATTTTCTAAAATTTAACTATTCCTGGGTGACTTCATTCACATTTTGAAACTCAAATTGTCCCAATTATATGAACTTGTAACTGTTTTAAAACTGCATTTATAAGTCACCTTTGCTGCCAATCTTTCCTACAGGTATCTTCACATCATCAAATTTATTAATTTTAAAAAAAATTTGGTCACTTCTGCTCTTTACATAATTATGTTCATTATGTAATAAACCAAATTGTTGAATCTCATAAAACAAATAAAATAGAAACAGTGGATCTTGTTTTAACGGCCCTGAGCATATACCACCATGTTAGGTGCCATTTTGTTGCCTATAGCACCAGATTCCAAAGGACATCTGCTTGTCACGGGGTTGCTCTTATACATCTGTCATTTATATGAGAGTAGCAACAATGTTTATTCAGAGTGCAGTTGTTGTATTAACAGGACTATTGTGCATAATTGTGTTTTGTGATCCTGTAAGTATAAAGCGTTTCAGTCTTAGCCTGTCGGACATGTCAACAGTAAATAGAGTGTACTACAGTGTTTCTTTTTATATCAGTCATACTAAAATTAAAACCAGGCATGCAGCAAATGTATCCTCCACTGAGGAAAGTACAAGTTGCAGTTTTTGAACTGACTTACTGTTACTGTACGTACAGCCCTTTAACGCCCTCTAGGACTTGACTTATTTGCACAGTAACAGAGGACTCAATCTGCAGGATTTTAATATCAGTGAGAAGGAGGTGTGAAATACGTGGTGGTATTTAATCAGACGCACACAGGAAGTGACACAAATTAAGAGAGGCTTTACAAAATTTCGTATCCTGACCGCTCTGCAGCAGCAGTTCACTCAACTTTTTGTTCTTCAGTGTCATGATTGAAGTAGTAGCAGGCCACTAAAGAGAGCTATTAAGTGTAATGCATGAATAATTCTAACAGGAAGTTTCTAAGTTTCACTAGAAAGAGTTTCTCTCTCATTCAGACATGACTGGCCAATCATTTTCATGCAAATAGACATTCCTGATGGGATTTAAAGCTTCAGCTAAACTGCATAAGCAGACCTGTTGTTGCCAAAATATTTACTCTTGATATTTACTTTAAATCACATTTAATTAGATAGCTCTTAAATTAGTTGATAATAATTAATTACACACATATTACTCTTGTAAAAACAAATCTTTCTCATTCTATTACCATAAATGCTCTTTTTAGCTTTCCCTCTGCAAAGCTGGATTTAAACATCACGCTTCCTAACCCTGGTTTCCTTTCCTTAACAAGCAGAGCTTACATGTTGCTACATGCCTAAAAACGGACAGTGAGTCACTCAAAATCAGCCTGGGTCACGTTGAGTTCATATTTCAACAAGGTTCGGAACTAAACTGTCTTTGAGTCCAAATTAGTTTGTGTATTTGTATGTGGTCCTTCTGGAAACACCTGGGCTTTATGCAAACACCAAAAAGTCAATGATGCAAGAGGAGGATCAGACATGACAAATCTTCTCTTGTGGTTTCTTTTGGCACAAACCATAACAAACTGTTAACCCCTCAGTAACAAGAACAGTGTGGTTGATTTTCCTTCTTTCCTTCTTACATTCTACCATAAAATAACTGAATATTACCAAGCATTCAAATGAGATGTAACTCAGAGGTATTATGTCTAATATCAATAATAATATCTGAGATATTTAGAACATTTCTCATAAAATTCTCAGAGCTCCAACGCACTCGGATCCCAAGGGGGCTTAGAGAAGTTTCTTTCCATTATTTAACATAGAGTCCTGTTTCCCTGAATGTGTCTCAAGGCTGAGCTCGTGTTTTTTAGCCAACATGGTAGTGGGCTGTTTGGAAAGAGTTGTTTGATTTGATTCAACAAAGCACTTCAAATGCCAGATAGGTAAAAGATTCGAACTTAAGGGTTGTTTTCTTATGAATGTGCCAAGATTTTGTGAAAAACAAGAGCTCATCCTTTGGAAAAACAACCATTGTTATAGAGATGTACAAATTATACACTTCAGCAGGATATAGCAGAGCTTTGTTGCTTAGACACACAACCAAACTGAGGTTGAGGACGTTTATATATGGGCTGAAATGCCCACACCTATGAATTAAATCACAATGGAATAAATACGCTGACCTGCAGCTTTGAGCAACATCAAATCACCCTCATCACAACCAGAGGATGCGTTCTACATCCCTCCGCTCTTTTCTTTTAAGCTTCACTTTGCTTTCTCTTCACCACAATACCATAATATTGCATTTCAGCGACCGAATGATTAGGAGGTGAGGCATTAGCCGACATCTTGGTGCCAGATAAAACGATTTTAATTAAGATGTTTGTTTCCAGCTTCGATTGCGGAGATCTGGTTCATTAAAGTCCAGGTTATTTTAAGCAGCTAATTAAATCTTATTTCAGCAGAGGCGTGGATATATTTGAAAGCCAATAACAACTGTCAATATCTTTATTTACAAGTTGTATTGTTTACTTTAATATAACGACAGTGGAAGGTTCACACACTAATCTGAACACAATCATGGTGACATTATTCTACAAACACACAACATGGGTTTTCCAACATGAGAAAAACATGTACAGATAGATGCGTTTATTCTACGTATACATTTTTACAGCTTCATAGCAAAAATGATCTGATGAGTCCCTGCCTGCATAAAACCAAAGGGTGGTATTAATGTTGTTGATGATGGATGTTTAATGACTGAATAAAAAAACACACACATTCCACCTGATTTCCTCTCCCTAAATGACAACGCTTCTCACAGAGTGAGCGAGAGTGAGGTTAAAACATGAGTAGAAAAGTGTTTTGCCATCATGAAAATTGCAGTGTCACAAATTTTGGAGAAACACAATTAGCTGTTGCACAGCATTTCTGTCTGAGTCCAGGACAATTGAGTTTCAAAAATAAAAGTTTGCATTTGTGTTAT
>JAUMTR010000027.1:2012769-2034737 GCA_032270685.1 Microctenopoma stevenorrisi | reverse complement strand
CAGATGGCCGCCCACCCTGAGTCTGGTTCTGCTGGAGGTTTCTTCCTCTTAAAGGGAGTTTTTCCTCTCCACTGTCGTCTCAGCGCTTGTTCAAATGGGACTATTGGGTTTTCTGCATAATTTTGTATTTACCTATTTTAAACCTCACAATGTAAGGTGCCTCGAGATAACGTCTGTTGGTGTTATATAAATAAAACTGAACTGAAATGAATTGGAGTTAATAGGAGTCACCAAACCTCAATGCATCGTTTATAACATTTATACTTGTACAGTATTTATAGCTGATCCATCAGTAGTAGAAATTGGGTCACACATACACAGGCAGATGTTTGTGAACCTCTTAGTCTTTCCTTGACTTGTTTTCTCTTTTTAGAATTGAATTTGTTCCAGCCAGCGCAGCAGCACCACAAACATTAGCTGCTAGCTGTGTGTGACATGGTGACTGTGTGTGTCTGCTCAGCTCAGCCTCTGACTGAAGTCCATGATGTGGGACTATACCTGAGTCCCACACCAGTCTTTTGCATCTGTTTTATCTTTGTTATCGTATGTTTATGAGGCATATATTCATATAACCAGAGGACAAAGGGACATTTGTTCTATCAGTGTGAACCAGCTTGCAAATTTGAGTCAAATCATGTTTCCTCTTTCACACGCTTTTATCTCTGAAAAAGTCTAAAATTTGCTTTCAGTTTTCTGAAAGCATATTTTCTGAGAGTCATGCAATTTAAGGACTGACATCCTTCAGCTCCCATTTACAGGGAGCAACTGCATCCTTCAACATGACTTTACACATTGTATTAGCAGCCAAAACTGATGCATGATGATGTTCTGGGAGGTAGAAGTATGTAAACTAACACTAAAATAACAGTGCAGTCTTCAAGCCTAGAAGTACAAATAGAAGTACCACTTCATGAGGTATGTTCTACAGTAAAAGTACAAAACACCGAATTTTAAACAAGTTGAGTTTTGTGTTATTCATAAATGTAAAAATCTAGTTCTGAATTGTTTCACAGACTTTTAAAGGTTAAAATTATGGCAAAAAAAAAATAAATGAATACTAAAAAGATCTGTGTTACCATAGCAACGTGGTGTGAAACAAAAACAGCAAATGGTAAAGGTGAAGATGAATTTAACTACTTCACTGACAGCTGCTTCATCCTCAATAACATATCGGTTTATTAACTTTACAGATCTGCAAAATAGAACAATTTGCCAGTGAATTGCCAGTTATTTATGACTTTAACTGTTTGAAATCAGACCACCTACCATGATGAGATTATCTAAATGTAGGTTGTCTGTATGTCCCATTAAATAACCAAAATAAACTGCTGTCATACAACAGTAATATCACAGACTGTCCTGCACTGTGCTTTAGGTACTAGTAGCTAAGGAAAGTGGTTCCAACAGTATTTGGACAGCTCAGATGTTCCATGATCAGTGCATTGCTGGTGTTATTAGTTAGTTTACAAGTAATCAGATAAAGGTTTGAGGTTCTTTATTTTGCCATTAGCCTACTTTGCTTTACTTTGATATATATGCTTAGAATGTATCATTTCCCCTGTACTTGAATCTCACTACATCATTTCTGGACATCCAAACAGTAACTTTTTAAATTGTATATCATTTGTATACAATTATATCAAGAAGATGAAAACAAGACAAATTGAAGCTCCATTGTTAACTTGTCACTGGGTGTGCCATTACCATTAACTTGCACACAGGGAAATATGTGGGAGCAAACAATGAATGTGGCAAAATGTAAAATTCCCCTGCCTCTCTCAAGGTCTCATTTCCCTGGCAGCTGCTTGGGAGCAGGAAAGATAGAGGATTTAACAACAGCCTTCGCAAGGAGGGTTGCACTTTTTTTTTTCCAAGGCAATTCATCTACATTTAGTCAATCTGCATGTTGCATGGAAGCTTTATCCCTCTGGAATGAATCTGAGAAACAAAAAAGATTGAGAAAAAATGAAAATAAATAAATAAAAGCTTCAACTGTGGAGTCAATTTAATCTCAAGTACAGAGACCATTAAAAGGAACCTGCAGTGAATTATGCCCAGAATGAATTACCTCAACTCTTCTCGTGTGGGTCACCTGTCATGCAGACATATTCATGTGTTCCATCACTGCAGCAATGATCCACGCAGCTGTGAAAGTTGAGTCACAGGCAGGTAATCTCCAATTCTAATAATATCCAGATTTCACTATATCCTTGCAAATAGTGAAGAGAGCTCCATCATATTATAAAGTGTCAGACCTGAGGCAGCGTATAGCTTTACATCAAATGACTAATTGATTTCAAGCGCTGTTGTAACACTGCAGCATTTAGAGGGAGATACAAATGCTGTTGACACCACAGTCTGACAGTCTAACCTGAACAAAAATTGGGTTAATGGAAAAAAGTCAGCTGGTTTAGGTTCAACCTTTTAGTCATTGGTGGGTTAAAATTAAAACTTATATTTGCTATGTCACGTTTTGGTTTATAGGCAGCTTGTGTGGCAGACAGGTTTCTCTGCAAGAGCTTCCAGGTTCCTTCCATTATTATGAGATTGCTGTGTAAGCAGAGGCTTGTTGAAATTATTTTTCGGGGGTGCACTTTTGCAAGTCAGTTTTCAGATGCACTCTAATCACATTTCACCACTAGTATAAACCAAAGCACCATTATCATGCATCACACTGCTGTAAAAGATGAAATTAATGTGAAAATACTGTGTTATAATTCGCTGTGTCTCTCCTTCAACTGAGAACACACAGCAAGCAGCTCATTCTGCACTGTCTCCGATTTAACCTTTAACAGTCTGCAGGTAATCAAACAAACCCCCCCCAAGAAAAAAATAGGATTTTCTGACTGTTCATTTTCATCATGACAGTTTTATTGCTTTATTGTCATTGGTTACATTTTTACAATTTGTCTTCTGCATTTGACCCATCCCCCCTTGGGGGGGCAATCTCTCTCGTTCTTGCATAAAACATGCTGTGTTGCTGACAATGAGACACTGACTAAACAAATCATCTTAGGCAAATAGTGTCTGTTTTCGTCCCTCTCCTCGTTATGTCATCTCATTATACTCATGAAACTTTCATTAAGCTGTGTAGTGATATATTTTTAATTATAACGTGACACAGCATTTTCTGTTCTCCTCTCCTATTTTCTAGCTCCTAGTCTGTTCGTGTTTTCTATCTAGATCAGTAAAATGTATTAAACTGGTTTTACCTGTCTGAATCTAGACTCGTTCTTTTCCTCACAGCTGACAGAGGAGGCAGTAGAAACAAACCACAGCTCTGGTCTTAGGACAGTCGGTTAGTCAGGACGTCGTCGCAGACCAGTATCTGGAGAAAGACCGAGTGTAATATCTCCTTCTGCCTGATGTTTGATTTTGATGTGAGGTCCACAATCTTTATGCAGAAGCTTTTATTGTGAGGATCTTTTGTTCCGTATAGAGAAATGATTTCTCTATGTCAACAAACATTGCAGCCCAAGGTTCTCCCATACTTTGTATTGGAGGGGGTTCCAATGCACATGCACCAGTTAGCGTGGGTCTATGGTAAAGCTTTTTGTGCCCCCAAAAAACAGGAAATACATCACAGTTGTTCGCACCAGTCATCAGTCTTAGTAAAGAGTGAGAGAACTACAGCGAGAGAACATTGTGTGCTTGTTACAGTGCTTGTTAATTTAAGCTTAAATTATTTAATATGATTCCTATCTTGGTCTAGTGAGATAGATGGCATGGTGCCCTCTAATAAGGAGCCCTCACTGTGTAAGCTGCAGGTTCTCCTTTGTAATATCTATATCTATATATTTCCAATGAATGGGCACATTTTTATGTGCAGTTTCCATTTTTAGATTTGGAGCCAAAATAAAGCTAAACTAGCATGTTAAAGTTCAGTAAAAAATGTATCATGTTGGGAATCGTCGGACTCCTGAGATCACACGAATCTATGCCTGTTAGGACAGAGCGCTTTATACCCAGAGGTGTAAACCTTTCTGAAATAACTGGTCTTCTTGATGACTGTTTTCCTTTGACTCACCACACCTCTATCATGCATCTGCTCAAATCATTTATGTATAAAATCCTATATTTCTCTCTCTCTCTTTTTCTAGATGAGTGTGGAAGCAATTTAAAATAAGTAGGTGCACTTACTCCCATGTTCAGTGCATTAGAAAGCATCACAGTAACAATGCAACCAATTACTGTATCTCTATTTCCATTTGACATTTCTAGGAATGGCTGAAAGCTGTGCTTGGTGGACAGCTCTTTGCTTTAAAAGCCAACAGTTACACGAGATGTCCAGCCCAATTACTGATGCAGAATCGCAGTGAGTGATTCTGCCGACATGAGAAACACAACTGATTTCCGCAGTGGTAGTTCTATTTAACGAGGCCTGCGGAGGTGACTGTTTTCAGTATGTCTCAAAGACACGTTCTCAGTGTGATGATTTTCAGTGTGTCTGACAGCATCAATGCAAAAAATCAGTATGGAGTAGTTATTTTAGGCTTATTTTTAAATGTAAATTACACAGTGCAGCCGTTTTTGGAAGCAAATTAATGTTCATGTTTGTTTCTGAGTTCAATTTAATACTAGACACAGCGTGTTGTCACTATGTAGCTAGTGACATCAAACAGACTTTACCATATTATTACCCCATGGGCCCATTGTTCCTATCACACAATTTATCAAAGCACAGGACAACAAAAACACACACAGCGGATTTAACTCCATCCTCACAGACGACTGTACCATACATTTTATATACGAAAGGGTATCAGGCCAGTTGGTAAAATAATACTTTTTGCCCACTACGCTCATGTGAAATTAAGTTATCCAGATTAAAAATATAAAGAATATATATTAAAAAAAATATAAAAGTTTGTATACTAAGTTTCCAGTGTATGAAATCATTGCACATACAAGGGTAGACACAGACACAATAATAAGAACAAACATATAGAACTATCAAAAATCAGTCCTAATAAAAATCATCACTGGCATTTTAAAAAGTAGGGTCATCATTTTTGACTCTGGCAACTCTTCTGGCTACATGTTGTTAAACTGGAAAAAAAACAACAACAAAGGAAATACAAATTTTCAGGGGCTTATTCCTGTAATTAAGTTTTTCTTTTTTGCCAAACTGGAGTTTACTGAAGTGCAGTGACCCAAAGAGCTCTCAACCAAAGGTTTTCTATGAAGTGATTATTATTTTTGTTGAAATTAAGAAACAGAAAAACACTGAAGGTTAACCTTTTATAACCAACAGCAGGACCTAGGAGCTCAGCTCTACCTGCAGAATGTCAAATAAAACTGCTGTATTATTCACCTTCTCTTGCTATAATTCATAGGTCATATCTCCTCCTCCTTAACATGCCCACATCCTGTAACATCACCTGATGTGCACTCAGCGTAATCACAGGTAGCACATAAGCTGCCAGGCCTAATACACACGTCGTGTGACCCTATGACTTTTCTGTGTTCCTGGTCCATGCTCCCATAGTGGAGCGACTTGAATACTGAGGTTTCCACCTGCTTATAATCTAACATATAGTCCTCAAGTGAGATTAACCATGACCATTGGTCGTCTTGTTCTAGCAGTAATTTACCTCCAGTCGTTTATTCTCTTGTTGCTTTGGGCTATTTTCATATCTAGAATATCAAAACTTATTTATTTAGCATGAATTAATCATTCATTCATTGTACTGACCATAAAACATCTCAATTATTAAAATAGGCAATTTAAGAGCCACAACTTGAACACATGTTGCACAAAGAGGAAATTAGTCAGTGAGTTTTGTTGGTTATTTTTCCCAAGAATGGGGATACAACTTCAGAAATTGAGTCAATAGTTATTGCTGACATTTTTTTGAACTTCAAAGAGAAACGTGATAGGCAGATGCTATGTCACTGACACTTTTCTCCCTCAGTAGAACGTAGAAGAATTATGGCGAGATATCAGGTTATAGGGTAAACGATTCCAAGTCAGAAGCTATGATAACAAATCTGGCCAGCAGAGCTACAAAATATGATATCATTTCATTGGAATTGCAGGGTTCAGACAAGACAGTTCATGTTTCTAATTGATTTCCCCTACTCAGCACCACACCTACTGAGAAACCAGCTCTGATGAAGAGCAGCTCGATAGTAGGAAATGCAAAGTTAAAAACTCGACGAAAAATCTTCTTCGAAACCCATGTAAGGTAAACGTGAATACAATATAATCATTTACAACAACTGAAACTAAAATGAATGTTTAATCAGCGTGTAACTCTACTAAACTGATATCGGACACAAAGTTGGTCCTGGCTTGCGGCTGCCTGAAGAGGAGAAAGAAACAAAACGCAGCACATGAAACTCTAAATGCAGGGAACGGAGCCGTCAGACAGGATGCACTGAATCTTTCTTGTCTAAATCCCTGGAAATCATGGTCTCACTTAAAGCTGGCTGCAGCAGGATGATTATGTCTGAATGAGTCCCCCCCAGGTCATATTATTATTATTATCATGTTCCTAGGTCACAGATCAGGATGGATGAATAGCAACACTGTTCCACTCAAGCTTTTAATCCACCTTTTTGTTACAAAAGTTCGTTGCTCTGTTGAACCTATACAGTTATACCTAACTATACAGTTATTACTTTCTTTCTTTACAAATAAAGTCTTAACTATTAGAGAGAAAAAAACAATCAGGTCATCTCTGCACCTAGCATGGACGCATAGCAGCTCTGGAGTTGTTTGAAATATGTCAGTGTTAGATCTTGCTGAGATAAATTCAATAATTAATTCAGCTAACCCATCTACAAGTCTCTTAGACCGCTAGACTGCTCAAAGATGTTTTACACTGGATCAGGGCATCCATATTAAATCAAATCAATCTATCTCTAGTAACAGGCTCTGAACCAAAGGCTTTTAAGGAAGCTGTTGTTGAACCTTTAGTCAGAAACCTACTCACTGCTCACTGCTATTGCACATTTTGAACGATGACATCCGGACTTAATTGTAAATCATGAATAAAGTGATTATTCTCTGCTGGTCAGAAACTGTCCTTAGAACCTTTTTGCAAATCACATTTTCAAAATGTTTCAAAAACCTAAATCTCCATGTTTCCAGTATAAACGCATTCACACCATGTACTGTCTGGCAGCTGTCCAAACAATTTCCCCGAGAGGCTGAATAAAGTATCTCATCATTCAGACGTGTCTAGGGCTGAATTTAGTCCACCTGGAGAACCGAGCAGTATGTCTGAACAGCAGACCCTGTTCATCGCCTGCTAAAGGTATCCCTTCAGGGAAGAATGACAGGCAACATGTTGCTGGGGGGGTTCTCAGGATCAGGCATACTAGTCAGAAACAAAGGAGGAGTGTGGGTGCAGTAACACACAAGAAGACTCTGACTGTCCTGGAGTGGCCCAATCTGATGAGACCAAGAAATAGCAGTTTACAATCCCGGATCTTTCTAGGGGCAACATTCCTAATTTTTTGGGGCGGGCACACTTGCACAAGTCCAGCTATGGACTCTCTCTCCCGCATGCAGTGTCGCTAACAATAAGACACAGACTGTACCAGACAAACTTTGGTTCCGCTATGAAACTACATGACACACATCTACTTTTATTTACATCACACACAAGGGTTTTATTTATTAGCACAAATGTGTCACGTTTATCAGATTATTAAATGAACTGGTTTCTGACAGCAGTTACACTGATCATTGTTATACACGTAGCAGTTAGTCTGTTCATGTGTTAATATATTAAATCCGTATTACCTGTCTTAATCCAGACTTGTTCTTTTCCTCACAGCTGACAGAGGAGGCTGGAAAAATAAACTACTATTTTCCTGTGGGGTTCTTTTGTGAAACGGTTCAGTATTTGGCTTTTTAATTTTTGTGCCTTAAAAGTACAGGAAACACATCACACAAGTTTTGAACTAAACTTTTTTTTACAATTTTAATCTTCTTGCAGAATATGTGTTATGTAATATGCGCTTCAGTCTTATTCGAGTGAGAGAATTGATGCTGTTAAGTCCCTGTATTTTTCAGGCTGGGTAGAATGACGGTAGAATGGAGCAGGGAGAACGTCAGGCAGATTGCGTCGCGTTCGCAGTGATGTGGGCTTTGTATCGGTCCGTAGTGGTGAAGAAGGACCTGAGCCAAAAGCAAAAGCCGTCAATTCACCAGTCTATCTAAGTTCCCAACCTCACCTATGGTCATGAGGTAGGGTGTCTGGGATATCCCTTAGAGATAGTAATAAGCTCAGTCATCTGGGAGGGGCTCAGAGAAGATCCACTGTCCTTCACACTCAGAGGAGCCAGATGTGGCTCAGACATCTAATTAGGATGCCTCCTGGAAACCTCGGCAGGGAGGTTTTCTGGGCACGCCCGACAGGAGTGACAACCCAGGAACCAAGTCTCTCAGCTGGCATGAGAACACCTTGGGATCCCCCTGGAGGAGTTGGAAGACGTGGCTGGGGAAAGAGAATTCTGGGTATCCCTGTTGAAGCTGCTGCCCCTGTGACTGACAGTTCATGCTCTTCATGGTTGTTATTATATGTAATTATCATATGCTCTTTGTTGGCATAATTTACACATACTGGCCGAATCCAAGTTATATTAAAAGTGTTTTAGCTGTGAAGCATGCAAGGCTTTCATCATAACCTATTATTGAGACCCATGAAGTCCAGCAGGGTGACAATAGAACATCCTTTGCTAACATGTGCTATTTCCAACAAACAAATGCATGCAGTGTTTAAACCATCCCCAGTAATTTGAAAGTTACATGGGAAATGAGTGAGGTGAGCGTCGGTAGTTCAGCCCTAACAAGAGCCTCTGCTCTACTCTGAACCGCCCTGATCTACAAAACCATCTGTAAGTGTAAATGTTGTTTGCTGAATGATTTTTGCACTCTTTAGCCAAATGCTGGGGGATTTCCTGATTTCCATATTGATTTATGTCTGCGGGTGAGCAGGTTAATTAGATGTGAATAGTGTGGCAGCAGTATTATATTGAGGACAGAGTAAAAGCAAGCGGAGTGACAGTTTGAGTTGTTAGATCAGCAATCAATGCACAATAACAAGGTAACTGTCATCAGGCTGCAAATGGATGGGACAGAGTGTGATGTGCAGATGAATTTAGCAGCTGGTTCAGTTTGAGGTTTAGCTGTGCATTCGTAATGAGTTAGTGGATTAACAGAAGCAAGGTTCTCTGACACTTTCAGGTTACCTGTGAAGAATGCTGAGATAGAGGAAGAGGATTATGAAGGACAGCATGAGAAATGCTGAAGAATAAAGATTGTGCTTGTTTCTTACACGTTAACCCCAAGTTATGAATATGAGGTCTTTAAGGAAAACCACAATGAGGAAAACCAAACCACGCTATCGAATTATATTTTGCATATGCCTCCTGGACTGAATTTTATTACAGAGCCGACAGCTGACAGAGGTTCTTCAAATCTGCCTCTCAGTAGGTCACAAAGTATGAAATCTGTTTTCACACTTGACACATCATCTGACAGCCATAGAGTAAAATGAAATACAACATGCATTAGAGGCGGTGCGTTTGTGGCTTTTTTAGCTCATCAGAACAGACAAATACAACTGATTTAAAACCACACATGTTGCATGCATTCACTTAATCAGTGTGACTTATTCGATTGCGGAGTTCTGTTCTCCTGTATAACTGAATTAACTTGATTTGATTGTTCATGATTTGCAATGCCTGGGTTCAGTTTTTTAAAGGTAGCTTCAACATTTTTGGAACTGTTGTCAGAACAATACGCATTCTAGACCCACACTGGAGATTCTACATTATTCAGCCATAAAGATAGTTTTTAAATGTTTCGGTATTATAATCAGATCTAAAACTAAACTAAAAACTAATAACTGAAGGTGTCAACTAAATGTAGAGCAGTATATATTGGCAGATAAAAGTGTCTGCCAAGCAAAGTAAAGTAAAGGAATTAAGTAACAGTAACAGAAATGGAGATATTGTAGTTAAGTAGAAATATTGCACGCTTACTGCATGTGTGTCTATGCAGGGTGCCCTTAAGCACACCACTAAGTTGTAGGTCACCAACACTGTGACAGATCTTTGAACCCAACACACAAACACTGTTGTGCAAAAGCCATTAGTAAGATTAGAATGAACAGGGTCAAAAGCCACATTTAAAGAGCACGGCATTGACCACTATATGCAACTAGCACCTGCATTTCCCCTGTATGCCCTTTTCTTAGGAGGAGGTTATTTACAGGTGCTGGTGTATTTGCTATGAATCCAGCATCACATAAATGTATCATAAAAGCCTGGTGATGTTGCCAAGACACAAGTCAGCCAATGTATTTTTCTGTCTAATCTAGTGCTGCTTCCTCGCTAGGTAGGAAGGAACAGGGGAGAGATAACACTGTCATGGCAGATTTTCTATTTTAAATCATCTTACTAGCTGTGTGCACTCCACTGCAAAGTCAGTGAGCAGAAACCTCTGGGTGATTTTTAACAGTGACTTGACTTTTGAAGAGCAAGTAAAACGACAGGGGTGGAGTTCTGTTTTCTGCAATTGAGGAGCAAATCAAAAAATCAAGCCGTTTTTTTTTTTTCTTCCTGTCTCTATCTCAGTTCTTGTTTCTCATCGGTTTCTGCCTCAGGCTGCCGCGTTAAAATGACTGACTCTTTGAGCAGCACATTTACACTGCCGCATGATGAACTGAGCACACCTACAATTATCACCTCTACACCAGTCAGTGCTATTCGATTTTAAGGTGATAGTTATAAGACTGATTTCCAGTTTTCACACCTTCCACAGTCTCCTACTGCAACATTGTTATTACATGCAAATTTTAAAGGTTGGTCTTATTAATTAGAGTTAACTTTAGCAACATCATCAAAGCTAAGTGCTTTTCTTGTCTAAATCAAGTCCTTCAAATTAAACTACAACATGCAAGTTCCCTGCAGAGCTAAACACACATGAGTGTTTTTTGTTTTACATTCCCAGTGGTAGAACATTACTGTCTATTGAATCATATTCTCGGCTCCTGGTGAAATTACAAATGATGAAGTTTTTCTGCAGGTATTTTGTCTGAAGTTGTTTTGCAAAGATCACAGAGCAAACCAAATTCCATTTATCATAGTTCATTTGATCCTTTCATAGTTTGACCGCAATATAAAAATGTTTTTCTTTTGTGGACATCATTTAAAGGTTTATACAAAACTGTTAAGCCCAGTAACAGTCTATCAGAAGACATCAGGCTTCTTTTGCATCACATCATCACTTTGGTTTTAACACAACAGCTTCGTGAAACTACAGCTCTTAAACAAAGTTTTTCAGCAGAATTTAAGCGGTGAACTTTCCTCATGTTTTTGTGTACAAATCCCCTTATTTACATGTGGTTTCTTTGAACTTGATCTAAAATCATTTTCCCCTAAAAGGATAGGCGGCCTGGTAGTTGTAACATGTAAAAATGTATTCAATGACAATAAAGTGGATTATTCTTCATCCTATATACCGTGTACTTTAATGCATTCATTACCTTGATGGTTCTAAAGATCAGAATCTCACATGATTTACCTTACTTGCAAAGCTACAGTACAGAAATTAAAATTTATTTAATATTTTTTTATATTTTCTGTTGTGTTTATTAGCTTAGAGTTTTTTTCCAAATGCTATGGATGTATAATGTAAAGCTATGCTGCAAAAACACTCGGATCACCTGGTCAAGCACATGACTGCTTTTTAGTTAAGTAAAGAACTCCACTGGTTTCCCAATGCTAAGTGAAGTGGTTTGGCAGAATCAAGGAGACCCAGAAACAATGATAGAAGGTTAAAGAGTTTATTGTACAATTATGACCAATTGCTGTTGAGTGAGGAGCCATGAAGCAGTGAAGCAGCGGGCAACAAATAAGCATCGGTATCACAGTTGGGTCTAAAACACAAGGACACTCTGGATGCAGGACAACAGACAGATTGAGTAGAGGTATTAATATAACTCAGGTGGTAAGGGGAAAGACGAAAAGACAATAGATACGGTGGTGAGGCAAACCAGAGAGCCAGAGGTGAGTGAGGCCTGCTGGGTGGTCCACTGGTGGGGATAAGTGAGGTGTGGCATCTACGCTGAGGAGATATTTGAGGAAAGCAGGTGAGTTATACACAGAGGCAAACAAACAAGGGGCTAAGCAAGAGGCAGGTAAAGCTGCAGAGCATAAGTCAAAACAAGGGAGTCACACATCCAATCCACAATCCAAAACACAGTCCGAAAGAATATCCAAATCCAAGACAAGGTAAGTTCACTCATGACCTCTGGCTTAACCTGGGAAACATGAAATAGACTGACAATTTGTCATCCAAGCTGTTGGATCGCAGGGGCACAGAAGTTGATGGCCAGTCTCTAACTCCTGGTTAAGCTGTTCAGTCTGGCCATTGGACTGTGGGTAGACCAGAACTGAGCCATGAACTGAGGGGCCTCTGTCTGAAACAATATTCTGGGGAATGCTGTGTGAAGACATGGGTAACAAGGAGGCCAATGGTTTCCTTGGCAGAAGGAAGATTGGGTAAGAGAATGAAATGGAGAAGCGATCTGGGTACGGTGGTGTGCCCATGAAATGGGGCAAACCCAGTCTATGGAGATGTGCGATCATGGGCGACATAAGATGGGAAGGGATGGTGTAGTTTCCCTCAGCAGGGGTCAGACGGCCTGAAAAGAAGGCACAGGGGTGGATCATGTTGTGGATCATGAGGTCCAAATCCATCTAGGTACAATGTTCACAGAGAACCTTACAGTTAACAGAGGCAAAGGGTCACACACGAAGGTCAGGTACAAAGACTGCTGGAGGGTGCTCACTGTAAACCAGAAGGCAGACAATGTGGCAGAGAGTCGGGTACACTGGCCTGCTTACAAAGGATGGGAACAGGTGAGTTGAGTTGGACTGATTCCAGGCTGATTAGTGTGACATATATATGATTAGTGTAACTGCTGTCAGAAACCCGTTATAACATTTCAGTTAGTGGTGTTTAGAGAAACTACTTTGAAATATTTTGCTTAGCATAATGACTTGTGCTTTCCTAATAAAGGGGGGTGGGGAGTAAACCTGATGATTACTAAAATAAGTTTCATGCGTCTGAATTTTCCTGTGCAGCTGCTGGAAATAGCTCAGCATGACATCAAACCATCTGTTGAGCCAGTCTGTGAGAATAGGAACAAAATCATCAGCGGCAATAACAACAACACAGAGCTAGGAAATGTAGGGTGCATAGTTGTAGGTTTTTTTAACAGTGTGCAAGTATGAAGATGGAATTATTTTGAACCACACCAGTGTCTCAGCCTGTGCTGCAGTGCAGATCTTTGTATCTCTATTAAAACAGGACATTCTGTAGGTTTACTGACAGAGTATGAATCGTCCAATAAAATTGTCTAAATACTAACAGTGTGCCTCAGTAGTGCTGAATTAGGCATAATCCTCCCCCTCCACTTACGAAGGCAGGCATTTGTTGAAAGTCGATGCTGTCTCAGAATGGCCCTCAAATCATGGCTTGAAGCACTTCTTTTAGCAATAAACGGTCAAAAGAGTGTGAGCCGTGCAAACAATGTTTGTTTAGGGTTAGTGCAGCACAGAAATGTCTGGGTTAGGTTTAGCTTGCTGCTGTGACAAATAATCAAAACCTATTTCACAGTCTCCATCAGGCTGAAGATTTAGTTTTAAGATTTAGATAAAGATTACTGTAGTATGTAGTATGTAGTAGTATTATATAATTGTACACTAGTTTTTAAGTCTCAGTAGGGAAATATGATGAGAAACGCAGACACAGATGTGAGATGATTCGAGTTCAGAACAGACAGCTTGCTAAAAACGTTTTCAGTTGGAAGTTTTTGTACTGACATGTATGAATTTGTAAGATGGCATTTTGTTTTCCAGGAGAGATTATAGTGTATTTTCTCTACTGCTCCATACACGTTATATGAAAACGTCTAATTAAATTACACATTTTTGTCTGATGAAAAAACAACTGCATTGCACAGCAGGGACGTTTTTAAGCATAGACTTTGGAGAAAGAAATAATGATATCTTATTTCACCCAATAATTTTGATAATGTGCAGATTGCGCACCAAGCAGGAGTGCCGCGCATTCAACCAGCAACGGTGTAACATCACTGATATAATAACTATATAACTAAGAAGAAGCTCCTGTGCATGAGCACTACTCCGTGGGAACACAGGAGCTACCTGACCAAACCCCAGGAAGCTATAATGTCATCATTTATGGAGATACTGATAATGAACTCAGTTTGAGTTACTGTGTAATGTATTATATTTTGTAAATTTTCTAAAGGTAGCAGCTATACGTGTGTGCTGTTCTGTTACCGCTGCACTCAAGCTGCAAAGAAAAAAAGGGAGCAATCTGTTTTCCTGTAGGAGGTGAACACACCTCCGCAGATCGGCTGTTAGTTTGGCACTTTGCTCATGCTGAGATGAAGCTGAAGTGTCTGGATTTTCATTTTTGACCTTCCTGCTACAAAACATTCACATTGACATTATCCAACATTTGAACTGCAACTTGTATAATTACAGAAAAAAACTTAATTCATTTAAATTCAAAAAAATATTTTAATATAAAGTATTGTCTAGTCAGCTTCAAGTGAAATGCTCAGTACAACACTCATTCTGAATGATAAAAATGTTGGAATCTGATAATATTATAGTGTGGATACCCTGAAATACAAGTGGAATAAAAATGTATAGTTTTCTAGGTCTGGTCTCTGTGTTTATGACTTGGGACCAGGTGGGAAGAAAAAAGTCTTTCTCACTTTTTCTCTCTAAATGTTCCATTTATTTAAATTATGAGATCAAAGTCCCAAGAGAAGAATTGTTTGTTTCAGGAGCTAAGAGTCCGATAAGTGAGAACGTTTATTTAAATGCATAAGAATAATCCATAAGAGACACATGTATGTGTAGAACAGAACAGAATAAAGGTACATAGAATATAAATATTCAAATGAATGTACAGCTCTCCTAGGGCACCAAAACATCCAGAAACAGCTGCAGGTTTGAAGTAAAACACAGTGAGTCAGTAAGCGTTATTACTACATACATTACAACAATGAAAAATGCTGTCTCCATCATAAGATGTTCCAGTGCAAACAGCATCCAAATCTCTGCAGTCTGTCAGGCTTGTGGGCTCTGACAGATCAATGGGAATCTGAGGCTGTGAAATTCAAGTACAGTTTTACCATTGCCCTGAGCACTCTGTGATAAAAGAGGGCGAGCCAGACAATGATGGATATAGATTTAGAAAATGATTTTTATCCCAAAGCTATTTTATGTCTTATTGCATATATGACATGCAAAAGACAAGTGGATGTTCCAGTTGAAGCCAGATGTGTCTGATCAGGGAAAACATTGCTCACAGAGGAAAACTTTAAGATGTTGTACACTTCACGTGAGAGGATCACCTGCTTCCTGACAACAAACAATCTCCATATGTAAATCTGAGCCTATTTCAATGTACAGTATGTGCTACACAGTGAGCATGGGTGAGTGTCACAGTCTGTTCAGCCTGTATATAAGGCAGCAGTAACAACGTCAAATTATCTTTGCGATTAGTCATTCAGGAAACAGTAAAAATGTCAATAATTGCTCAACTAAATTCAACAAGCGTCACGGCCCACTGGAAATGTCATAGTTTGAGTGTGCTCTGTTCAAGTGTTCCATCATGTTCCCCTTTTCATCCAGCTACTCTCATTGCTGAATAAAAAAAAACACAGGGCTATTGAACCACAAGGCCCAAAAACACACTTCTCAGTCCACTCACGGTTAAATGACTTGTTTTTTCATTGTCAGTTTTGCTTTTTATTTTTTTTGAGTGCAGCATTCAGGCAGCTTTTGGTGGGGAAAACCCAGCCATCCAGAGAAAGCTGGAGCGCACAGGTTTGCCTGTGCAGTTTATTGTGACTGACTACAAATCCTTACTTTAAGCCTTTTATTGTTAGAACATTGTGAACTTGCCTTAAGGTCAGGTGAAAGCTTGAAATGGAAAGAAGATCCCAAATCTAATTTGCATGATAAGACAAGCTGCTATTCATCACAGACTTTGTAAATATGTGGGTTCCCCTCCTTTCATTGCTGTAATACTGCATTTATTTACTGGACACTATATCTAACAGTATTGAATGGTGTACACTGTGTAACTCCCTCACACCTGGTATAACACGTGTCTGTTTACAACCCAGTTGTACAGTTATGGTAACCATTTTCTCAGACATCTTGTATGGACACCAGTTTGTCATTCTCACATGTTATGCTGCTCTTCAAGACTCTACACTGGGTATTGAAGCAAATTGGTGAAGTGACGAAACTGCTTCTTCTTTATTGTTCATATGATACACATTGATCCTAATGGAGGTGTGACATACCACAGAGCGGTGAGATATGAGATGCAGGACGAGAAGTTAACTAAATGGGAAATACCAGATACCAGCCTGTTTAGGTCCTCCACTATTGTGTCCTGCAAACCTTGTGATGTATCCAAACTGGTAAACTGGCAGTGTTAAAAGAAGTTGAAGGAAACAGACTCTCTTTTATTGCTGGTGATCTCTGTGGGACCCGAGTGGAACAAGGCATGAACCAGCAACGAGCTGAGAACAGACGTATAACTCCACTAGCACTGATTGGTCTGCGTGTGCGCCTCTAAAAAAATCTTTTGTGTATTTTTAATAGAAAACCTTGTCACTGCCTGCTGAAGTGACCTGTTGATGTTTATTCACTATTCTCAACGTGAACCATCATCATTCCTAATTCCAGCTCTGCAGTAACAGCGTAACCACATTCAACTGCAAACTGTTCTCAGCTTTCTGTCATTTGACTTTGACTTTCTTTTTGTTGTTGTTGTTGTTGTAGGGTTTTGTGACGCCCCCTCACAGCGACTCAAAAAGCTGGACCGACAGTTTGACAGGTGCACAGCAACTCTTTGTGGCATCGTGAGTGTTCAGATCCAGGGCAGTACCAGAGCTACCAGTGCAATACAAAACCAATCCCCACATGGCAGCTTGACAAATCACCTATCAATACCCACCCGTGTAATTTGCACCAATGTGAAACATCAAACAGGATGGATCAGGACTAGTATAAATGTGGGTCCATGTTCCAGAGAGGGAGGTTATCACCCTGCAATCCAGGATGACCTGCACCTCCAGTGTCTGATGACCCACAAAGAGCAGCTGCTGGATGTCTGTGTGTCCATTCACCAGAGCCACTGATACCCATATCGGGCAAAGCAATTCAGTACATCCGAGAGAAATGTGGCTGCTGCTGATTCTTGGGTGCTGGTATTGATCCACGACCCAGGCCTGTGCCCAAGAATATCATTCCCCCATCAGGCGACAGTTAGACGGCACCAGGCTCAGCAGAACCACACACAGAATGACTTTGATGGGTGGATCCTTTAACGATATGCTGGTGTTACAGTCGGGTGTAATTCCAGCTGCAGGCCTACACCTGTGACCAAAACGTTTTTAATGTATATGTATATATAATATTATACTGCACAAGAAAAGAGAAAACACAATGAGAGGAGCATATTGTTGGTGCCAAACATTTTCTCAGGATTAAAGCCAAATCAAACATATTCTGCCACTTTTCATTTTATTTATTTGAATTTTTTATGTATTTTAGTTTTTTAGCAGTGCCTTGATTACTAGAACAACTAGAAACACAAAAAGGGGTTTCTTGGCTGCTATCCTTACTTGATCAGGTTTTTTATTGAGCTATAACAGGATCATCTTGCTGTCCACATGAAGCTAACAGATGCTGAGTTAGGTCCTTGCTGGACTTTTTCCAGTGTCTCAAAGAAGAAACTCTGAGATCCTCAGATTCTGACAGGTCTCTGTTTTTTTTCTTGGTCTCTATCCAGAGATCACATTCAGTGTTTATTACTGTAGCCTAAAGAAGCGTTGTTTTATTTTATACTGTACTTATTGTCTACATATCCTAGATGTATTGTAATAAAAGAATTATAAATATATACGATGGTAATAGCACTCCCGAAACTAATGGTGGCCGTAGACGTATGTATGTGTGTGTCTACATACATAGACACACACATATATACACATATGGTGTGTGTGTATGTGTACGTGTTTGCTTCTTATGTGTGTTAATTGGAAAAGATAGTACCTGCTCATAAGCAGACTTTCTGAGATCAATGTTAAAGATGAAAGCAGCAGGAGTCAATAGATGGTCAGAAAACAGCTAAAAGAAAAAAGCATGGAAATATATCAGAAGACAAACAGCAGGCTGACTGTATAAAGCTGCTGTCTCCTAGGTTTTTATGTTTCAGTTCTACATACTGTACATTTAAACATGCGTTCTGAGATGTATTGGATTTGATCATAGTCATTGTGGAATCATTAAAATCGTATTTTCACACACGTCAATATCAAGGTGGGAATAACAGAAAAGAGTGTTTTTGATTGCACCAGAAAGCTCTTCCAGACACAAGTTTTAATTTTCAAAGCATGAAGAAAAGGCTGTTGCAAATTGGTGAATGTGATAAGGATGTATGAAAGTCCCCCCATCAAGACACTCAGCGCTAGCTCCTTGTAAGTTGCTTTGAATAAAAGCGTTTGGCGAGAAAAAAGAACAGTTGCTTGTATATAAACCTAATTTTAAAGGAAATAAAGGAACTACACTCATTTTATTTCTATTTGTGACCCCTCTGTGCTCACCCCCCACTTCATGAACCATTAAATGTTCAATTTTCACCAGAAATGTTCTTTCTTTTTCTTATTAATGGTTAGTTACCGGTTTGAAAGTTTGAAACGAGTCACTCACTGGGCAGGTGACGTATACAGGCAACAACCACTACAGAGCTGTGATGCTTCATTGTGATGTTACAAGATTTCCTCAATGTCCAAAATAAGAACTATATAAATAGTTACATCAAACAATAAATGACTACATTGCCATTTATACACCTAGTTTGTTTAAAGCCGTGGCTCGTGGCAGAGGGATGAGAGAGTCACCTGAGGGTTTCTGGCCTCTGCCACAGACCTTTGCATATGCACTGGAACCAAAAAAAGTATAGGAGAACCTTGGGCTCAAGATTTTGTGCCTAAAGCCAGTCAACAAGACCGAGGTTACAGCTTCAGACCATGATGCTGGTGTTTTGTTTACCAAAAATGTTGCACATCCAATAATTTGATGTGTATTCTTCCTGAATTAAACCCACACATTGGGATGTGTTGTGAATGGATGTGTGCTGCTATTAAGGACGACGAACATTGCAGAGACTGAGCATATACACTCACCTGTGAACTACAAATCAAACGTTTGGCAAGTACAACTAAGCTTATAACGTATCTGAGGTGGAATTGACACTCGGCAAAAAAGATTGTTGATACTCCAATAGACAGATAAATACAGTAATTAGATGTAGTGCGCTGCAGTTGTATGTCTCTTGAGGGACGTTACACACGTATGTCCATCATATCCTATTAGTTTAAATACATTCCCTCAAGAAATCCGTGGGACATCACATTCACAACAAGAATTGAATGAACGTGAGATGAACGCTACCTTGACCTTTGACCTTTGGCCACAGAAACCTAAACAGTTCATAACAAAGTCCAAGTAGAGAGGTGTAGCAATAAACTACACCTTAGACTTATTAGTTCTCAAGAACCGGATAAAGCCACACAAAGCTGAGATCACCACGACCCTGAACTTTAATCAGTGGCCAACAGAAACTAATCAGCTCATCACCTACTATAATTGGACGGCAGTAAGTGTTTCTTAGATCACAAACAATTTTCTGAGAGTGCTGCTTGGGTGTTGAAAAATGTATTCCTGCAGTGCTCTTCAGTTCAGAAATCCAAAAGCATTCCTCAGGTTACGAACCTGCCCTGAAGAAGACCCTCTAGGCCAAAACATGTAGGTGTGACTTTAACTGACAGCCAAGTTTAAAGAAAGGCCTTTTATGTTAAGAACCCTCTTCAGTGTCTCATCAGTACTTCCTACTTGAGAAATGTTTCTTCGATGACTTTGACAAGAACTAAGTGGCGTAAGTAAAGACGTATGGACGAACAACCTGACAACACCACGCTGGCCATAATCAAATGGGGTTAGTGAATAAATCATGACATACACTGCAAACAGCTGTGGTAGATGACAGAAGAATCCTTTGTCTGGTGGTTTTACAGTTCAACAACATCTGGGAGGCAACTGTTTCTGTGTTAAAATACACAGACAAGACATCAAAGTAAAGACAGAGCAGAGGTTTATCACAAAATGTAAAGCATAAAATTATAATTTGGTCGAAAACATGTAAAGAAGGAGGCTGTGCTGCTGTGGAACAATAAAATTAAATGTTTTATATGTTACATAACAATGTTCAGAAATGCTACAGAGCAGAAATTAAAGAGTCACTTCACTGAGCTCGCAGACACACTGAAATAAAAGCCAGTTCCCTGATTTCCTCCATCTAAGCCACCCAGAAAGCTTCTCTTGAAAAGCCTCAAACTGCCCTTCATCTATTCATCAGCATTGTCACAATGTACAGAGCCTTGTGCTGCTGCATGCTTGACTCCATGCAGCAGCACAACATCTTGCCAAGGGGGGGAATTGTGGCTCCTTCATCTTCTTTAGCGAAAGGACAGAACACTTTCCAACGATGCTGAAGTATAGTTCTGCCAGTTTCTCACATTTCACACACCTGCTTAGCTGACTGAGGGCTTAAAGAAAGTCCAGAGCACCAGGGTCCTAATAAAGCTCATTGTTTGAAAGCTGCTATTCTGCCACAAGGTACAATGAGTCACCTTTATTTCTTACCAATTAGATCTGCTTCCAACCAAATGACCAATGGTCAATATCAATGGGGTCTTATCAGCATTTTCAAACTATAGCACAGTAGGAGACTGTCAGACATCTTAGATAATAAATGTGCCTATGAAACATGAACTCATGAAGAAAGCTGGGTTCACAGAGCCAAGGATTAAACATGTACTAGTCCTGCAATATCTGAACTCTTTGATAGCCTGTTGTTTTCCCTTCTCTGCAGCAGTAATACAACAGTTAAGAAGAAAAGGAAAGCAGGGCATGCTGATATGAGGGAACGCATTAAGGTTTAGTTTTGTGCAGTGTGTGAGTCACTGTTGGTATCTTGAATTATTGAGCTCCAGCGTTCTCCTTCCCTGATCTCCTCTGAACAAGCAACACTTTGTTTACATCAAACCTGAGTAAATGTTTGAAGTGTCTTCTAATGGAGCATCATCAAACCAAGTTGCCTAATCTCATATTCAGGTGTGTTTTAGGGCTCTAGCATATGAGGTCTTAATAATAGAGCCCTGCTTTTGAAGAGAGCAATCCCATAATAGACTCTGTCTGTTTTTAAGTCTGTGTGCCGAACTGCTTATAATAAATCCTGCTAGCAATGCACCTGTAACATTTAAATGCAAATTGGAATCTGGTGGTATCACATTGCCAGCAGGTTTTAGGAAATAAGCCCATCTTAATGAAATATCTCCTGCTTGTTGGCCATGATTATATAAAGCTGCTCACAACTCAACACAAGGAGGGTCAGTTACAGTTTTAATGCAGCTACCTCTGCCTCACTTTAGTCAAATCTGTTTAAAGAAGCAGTAAGTAAGCAGCAAGTCGAAGGGCAGCAGTGGAGGCTCTGGCAAGATTTGATGTGATGCCAGCAGGGGCAAGGAGCAAAGAAACAACCACTGAACATGACTTCCTCACTGCAAACCTTCCAGATGCTGCTGCTGTGTTACTGACCAGCCACACTGCCTCCATCGCCCTTAATTATTCAAGATTTCTTTACATAATATGCTAATACCAACCCAGAAACTAACTCTAATAACATACAGCTATACTCTCCTCATAGATGTTTGGTTGTGTTCATCTTGAAAAACGGTGCAACAGCAATTCAATTCAATTCAATTTTATTTATATAGCGCCATTTTACAACAAAAGTTATCTCAAGGCACTTTACAGTGTAA
>JAUMTR010000027.1:1997696-2012669 GCA_032270685.1 Microctenopoma stevenorrisi | reverse complement strand
TCAGCATCACTTTGAGACAGGATGCTCCTAATCTTAGAAATATTTCTAAGGTGGAAGAAGGAAGTCCTAGATATTTCATTATCATTTCATTATTTTCAGCAGAAGTTCCTAAGGAAAAAATTTAAGTTTGATTATTCAACCCTAGTTAATATTAATGGATAACAATAATAACAAATAAAACAATACATTTTTCTTTAATCAAAGACAAAACAAAGACTATTGCGATTGGTAAGAAGGAAAAAGGGTAAACACCTTCATTTAGAAGCATTAATAGAAATCTAGGTGTTATAATAGATTCAGATCTCATCTTGAGCTCCTTCTAGCCAGGATCAAAAGTTTTGTATCCCAAAAAGATCAAGTGAAGCTCATCTGTGCATTTGGTACAGGTCTCAGAGGGACCCGAAAAGACCGCTAAGAATGACATTGTATCATACGAGTACGAGCTAGGACCAAGAGAACAGAATAATAGAATAATAGAATAGAATAGAATTTTAATAGAATACCCATGATCACATGTACATGTTTTCTGTCCATCATCACTTGTATTGTAATTGTATCTGAATGATGTCTCCTGTTGTCTTTCCCTGTCTCTGCAATTAGTGAAAACAACACTGCAAAAAGTGCAGTATTTTGTGCCATTCCGTTCCATCCATCATTGAGCACAATATGTCTCCTGTCTGACAGCGGTCATGTAGATGTAGCTAACATACGGGTCTGGAAATCAGTACCATATAAATATGTTTCATGAGTGGCATGAAGGATCACCTTCTGCTGTCATGTTTTTTTATAGTACTAGTAGAAATGACTGAGCTAACATCAGCTACTAATGCAACGCTGCAGTTCAGCTCTCCCCAGAGTGCAGAGAACGGCTCATCCGCAGGCGTGACCACATACAAAAAATCCACCAGATGCAGACGAGGTGCCAAATCCAACGCATTTTTACTTATCAGGATAATTAACCTATCTGGAGCGAGGCTGCGGCTCTGTATCACCAACCATCTGCTGACGCGCAGTCTGTGCCATTACCGTCTCCTCCACCCACGTCTCAGTGGACACACCACCCATCAATCACAATCTGTTACTCTCACACACTCTGTCATGATTAAGGGCTTTCTGCACCACATCCAGGCTCTATCAATGACAGGGACATGCAAAAGGATATAATGGCTGGAGAAGGATTGCATCTGCTACCCCGTGTGCAATTTAGGCTGGAGGGGAAGGGTTGGATGGTTCTAAAACTGCAAAACTGACCTTCACCTGCAATCAGCTGGAAAGACTTGCCTATAAAATCTATACGTGTAGATTTAAGTGCCAGGTGGAGATGCTGCACGGAGTCAAGGTGCAGTGTCAGAGAGAGCAGTGGTTTGGCAAAGCGAGTAGAGCAGAAGAAAACACACTGCTCAATAAAAAGAACTCAAATATGAGGAGAGGTCAGGGGAGGGTTGTGTCATTTTGCATTTTAATCCCGGCTTCAGTCAGAGTCCCACATTATTTCCTGTCGTTGTTTTAAGCTGCATGTTAGGATAGGATGCTGGAAACGGAGATGCACTATTCTAATTAGGCTGAACTGTGATCCGCTGCTAACAAACACTAGCGCAGGGATTAACATGATTACATTCACGATGCAGGAAGTTGGAGGAAGCTCCCTGCCTCAGAGAAGGGCTGAGGGGGTTGCCCTCCTCATCCAGCGGTGATATAGCTACTGGATAACCTTTCAGCTTGAAGAATACAATTAGCATTCTTGTTCGTACAGGTTGGAGTTTGTTTGAAGACCTGAAGCATGAGATTCACACAGAAAAATAAAAAGTCAGTTGGGGGTTCAGTAGAACTACAGGTTCATCCGTGGGTCTGTTGTACTGCAGGTTTGATCAGGTTTTGCATTTTGTTGCTTCGTACAGTTTGTGGCACAGAGGAGGAAAAGGAGGAAGAGGAACAACAGAGGTCAAATGCTGGTCATCTACAAGCCCATTAGACATTGCAGTTGTCTCTGGCTTGGGCATAAATTCTGTCCACGTCCTTCAAAGCGAGGGCATTTGGTCGCACCTTCTTGCCTTTACAATGGTTTCATGGTCACGTATTCTGAACACACTGAAAACCTGCGATGCATGAGTGTATGCTGGGATTTTACCACATACAGTGTAGACTCCATAATGAAGAGCAAACAGAAGACAAACAGCTTGTGGTTTGTACTAAGAAAAAAAAGGTTCCTCTGTCAGACATGGAGGTGATTCTTATGATGCTTTCGCTGCTGTAGAGATTTGATGGAAACATTTAAATTCATCTAAACGCACTGACATTTAAAAAAAGGTTTTGATGATTTAGCATTGATGCAGACTATTAACCAGTCTAAATGCAGAGAGACCCACAGCAGGCAGAGCATGTAGCTGTCTGCACTGAAGATGTGTTTTTCCACAGAATATTGACGCAGCATGAATTTGTTTGACTTTCGTCGACATGTGTGTTTTGAACCCACAAAACATTTAAATAGTATGTGCCACCCAAAACGTGTGTGTTCACATACTTACCTGTAAATGTCAAAAAGACTGGTTCCCAACACAGATGTTTTTAAAGTGTTTGGCACGTGAAACTAATGGCTATTAATTGCATTTCAAGCTGCTGCACATGTGCCAATCCTGCACACATTAAATCCTGTAACCCGAGCTGGGATCTGAACCTCAGATGCACAGTGTCAGTTCTTCCTAAACAAAGTTGATGGTTTTGAAGCGTGTAAACATCTAAGAATTGTCTTGGAAGCTCGGCTCGCTCCCCACTGAGCTCAGCGTGCAGCCTCTCCTTTCACCTTCCGCGGCAACACGCTGAGAAAGCTGGAGGCGGACACTCAGAGATACACGAATCATTTGTGTGTACAGCATCTGTTTCTGTGTTTTGTAACTGGCTGGCCGACACTTCCAGATTTGCCTTTTTTATTGCTGATAAACAGCATGCCAACTCAGTGGAATCACCTTCTCTGCACCGTGACTCTTCATGTATTACCGTCATGCTGAGGCAGGCTGGATAGTCCTCATGATGTCCCTATATAAACAAACTGTCAAACACCTGCCTCTTGTGTATCTGCACTTTTGCATGTGGTAAGAGCCAGGTAACCAGCGGGCTCCGCCGAGACACGCGGGGAAAAAGTGTAGGTATGAACTATGAAATATTCATGACTGTATATCCAGAGCAAAGCTTTCAGCAGAGCCCCTCACAGCCTGTTATGCTCTGGTTTAAGAAGCATTCACTGGTCTCTGGAAAACTCGTGTCACACCCACACACACAGACACCTGAGGATCCAGACACCTGTCCAAAGTAGCTTGTGCCTCTGACTTCAAATGAGCCTATTGTCTCAAGAGGATTGATATCAAAGTATGTGACTATTATAATCATTATAAGAATGTTCATTTACAGACATTTACATGTCTCTATATACAAATGGGGTCAAAGCATTTATGCTTTCTCCATTCAAATGCTGCCTCGTGCTGGTGCCTAGTGTATTATTATATATATGTATATTATACCTGTACTGACCTGGACAGAGGTGCCCACATACAGTATTTACACTAACTAGCATTAGCTTACAGGAAACATGGTTTGGCAGGATAAATATTTTACCAATCCTGAACACTACTTCACTTCCTGCATTGTGGTTGTAGCTTAATTTGAAAGCACATATTATCAGGCAGTCAACGTGCTTCATAGATTGACAGGTGGACAGTTTTATTGTGTAAAGGCTCTGTGCAGTGTGGTGCGAGCACTCGTGAGAATTGTAGGATTGATTAAAGTGCACAGAAGCACCTGATGGCAGGTGGTAGTTATCAAACAGATTGTGTGGTGTGTCCCTCTCTACAAAGGTCAAGGTAAGAGCAAATAATAGTTCCCAAAAAATGATAGAAAACATTTGCCTGCAGACATTTCTTTGGGTGTTTGCAGATGCTCTGCTCATGCTTCCACGTTTTTATACTTGAAGAAATTGCCTCATTTACATTTACAAAAAGATATCAGAGTCCTTCTTGCTCTCCAGGTGGTCGGTTGAAGGCAGCTTAGGCCTGCAAAGGTGCATAGTAGATATTAGGAAGCATCCAAATCATACAGATTTATTTGAAATTAGGAAAAGTGCAAGTATGTCATGTTATATTTAATGTTTTATAATATTTACATACAGCGGATAGTAAAGCAACATTCTATATACATTCATGTAGTTACACAGTTTGTGGATCCACGCCATAAGCACAAATCATGATGTTAAACAGCAACATGAATGTAATGTAGCTGTAGTCAGAGACTTTGCAGCTTTACAGTTCAGTTTCCCGGCTCTCACCTAAACAGCTTCTACTGCAGATCCAACAGGTATCTGTTCTTTATACACTATGACTGGAACAAAAGTGACTGTACATGTTCTCAGTGAACATCAAATTCTAGCTTGTTTCACTATTGTGTGTGAATCCTTAGTTTAGTTTATTTAAATTACTGAACTATGAGAAAAGGTCTCTGAAGAGTTTGCTGGAGAGAGACTGTTAATATTCATAAAATAGGAGATTAGGTAATCAGACAAACATTTCTCATACATACACTACCAGGCAAATATTTGAACACACTGAAATCCCTATAGGAGCCTCTTAACATAAAATTGTAATATGAAATGTCTATAATCAACATTAGTAGTGTCTTTAATAAGACATTATGTTTACTAATAGATGTTTATTAAAAGAAGAGGACAGCTGACCATTATGATGGTACATGAATCCTATCATGGACAACGTGGTAAAGCCTTTGACTGGTAGTGTGTGTCTAAATCCAACCACTCAGACGGTAGAGTAGTCACCCAAGAGTGAGTGAATCTATTCTCAATTATTTATAATTATTCAAAACGTTAATATGCTGGAGTCGGAAAAAACAAATACATTTACTTGACATGTGAAGTGTCACGTGTCACGTTTTGCTAATTCAAGTTTCCAGAAACAGAATTGTTTTGCAAAACAGCGACGATCAAAACATGCACGACTAATTAAAACACGACGAGCTAAGAGACAGCTGAGGCCCAGGTTCAACATAGACACACACACGTGCAGGTGTGGCTAATGACTAAGCAGTCCCAGTGTAGCTGTAGAACTCTGGAAGGCAGAAACCACAGCGATGGCGACACGAACAGAATGTCTTGTCGCTCACTCTGAAGAAGCTTGAATGAAGGGGTAAAGGACAACTAATTCAGCTGCACTTTGATGGGCTTCCCCCTGCATCTGCTTGACATTCACCATGTCCACACTGAAACGCAGACACACTCTCGTCCTTCCTCAGCTGTCACTGCTGCCCGCTCTCATGAGTCACTGCACCGCCAAATCAGTACCGCGCTCTCTTATTAAATGGCCAAACTGTTGGACGCCAGCAGTTCAGAACCCTTTCACATAAAACAAAGTGAAATCCAATAAGAAGCACAACAACAAAGATGAATCTTCCCCCAGACATATCTGATCAAAATTATTTCAGATATAAATTCTCTGTAAACTGCCTCAATCTTTTTCTTATAAATTTCCTTGAGGCGACCTGCGCGTTACAAGGCCAGTATTTCTCAGACGGCTCAGTCTCAGTAAAGCTGGCAGTAATACACATGAGAGAAATACTCTTTTTCATATACATCATTTTATCATGGAGGTCTAGCAAAAGAGATAAGACTGTAACAAACTGCTTGTTTGTTTAGTTGCCATTTTGTTTTGAGTATAGGAGCACAGCTTTTTATGATGCTCTCATTCAAACTAAATATTATATTTTTGTCATTTACATCTTTGTCACATCCCTACCACTGTGAACAAACAACCCATGAGTAACTGTAACTGTTTACCTGAACTCTGATGTTTGCCTGTTGTTTCTCAGAACATGGTGAAGCTTGTTTTAACGCCTATTTTTATAAATTCTCGAACATCTGAAACAACCCACGCCTTCTCTGACTAAACTGGCAGCAGAAAATGTGCCACCATTTGGATATGACAAACATTTTCATCAGGTTTTTGCAGCTGAGCTCCACCAACCAGATGAGGCGGCAACGTGAAGACACGAGCGCCCACATCACTTCTGCTTGATTGGAAATCGATGCGCTCTCAGTCTGGACCAATCAGAGAGGAGCTGGTCAACATTGTGTGTTTCTGATAGGACAAAGCATGGGAGCACCAGGCATGTAAAACAAATTCAGTTTCATTGGTCAAACTGTTTGATTGAATTAATACATTAATAATCATAAATCATGCTTAAAACGTTGTACACCACATCTCAGTTCTGACCCCGTGCTGCTCCAGTACATTTATCTTAAATTCATCTTAGCTCCATGTAAAAAATAAAAACATTTCCTTCACGGCAAACAAAGGAAAGAAGGCTGAAAGCAGGACCTTTTTCCTTAGGCAGAAATCATTAAAATTCTCTGATTGGTAAGAGAAGCGAGCCCTACTCAATAAACTTTAGATGCAAATCTGGCTGCGCCGATACCAGGCTTTCACGGGAGGCCCCAACAGCACATGTCCACACTCGGATCAGATCTGGAACATATTTCTGCTGCTTGTCCTGACCTACAACGACCTGTGTCAGACAGAAGGTCAGAGGGCGTCTTGTATAACGGCAGATTATAAGAAAAACAGAAAGCCTCCACTACTTTATAACTTCTCTGAGATCATCACTGAAGTTGCCCTCATCTCTTGTTAATGTAGTTTTTAACTAGAACGTCTTGACACTAAGAAGCTAATTCTCAGACTTTTCCAACCTCAATTTTAAACTAACCCAAATCCTCTTAATAGATTACGCGTCATCAATCAGCGCACACAAAAGAGAGCGAGGTGGAGAACTCAGCATTCATGACTAAGCTTTCTTTCCCCTTCGTGCTGACAGCTACTGCCGGAGAGGGGATGTTGAGATGCACTTTGCCACCACATTACATCTTATCCACAACAGCAGACAAGGCTAATGAAACAGGATATGGAGAGTTCCCCTCAAACAGCTCTGGCGCTGACAATTGCCATATGGGACCTTTTTAAAAAGCTGCATCTCAGATAGTCCAAAGGGACTGTCATTTCGCTTCAGTTTCATTTTCGGTGTCGCAGAGGCAACCCATAGCCAATTAGTCCAGCGGTCATCAGTGGAAAAGAAGAGAAGCTGCGGTCAGTGCTGGGACTCAGATGGCTGACCTTGGGAGCAGCAGACCCTCCCTGCATATATCTGGGTCTACAGAGGCAGTGGAGCTTAAATGCATGCTCCCTGCTGTTCCTCCTCTGCCCTAAATGAGACAGGAGGCACTGGATTTACACAGTGCATGAAATATGGATCACTACTGTACCCTAGTGGCAGGAGGAGGATCTTTCTGAGCACAAGGAGGTGATCAAACGGTGACCAGTGGTAGAAGACAGGACTCTGGAAAAGGGTGAGTGCACAAATTCCTGGTTCATACAGCAGCAGCAGCAGCAGCAGCAGCGTGCAGTGCGCCCAGCGAACAGGCGCTCTGTGTGATCCGAACTTTCCCTTTACACAAACAGAATCCTTTCAAAGTCACAGAAAGAATCTGCAGAAGTTGGATGAATGAATGGTTTTTGAAACTGTTCTTGACTTTCAGAAGCGAGCCGCTCCTGATCAGGAAATTGCACAAAGGAGGAGCGCGTGCAGCCTCTTTAATTCACACCCTCCATAATGAGCTTATGAATTATGAGTTTTCCGGGGGAAATAATGGATTTGTATGCTGAAGGAGCAGCCGGGATGACAGCCACTATAAATGAAAAAAACGAGTGGCGCAGTTAGAGTCAGCCATTATGGAAATGTCAAGTCATTTCTTTTGCCTCTGATGTAAGGGTTCCTAACTGCACTGTGTTAAATACAATCCATTTACCATGTGGACATATTGTACTTCTAATCATAACAAAATAATCAGGCCACAGTCAGCCATTATCAGGTCTCACTCCGGCTGTTATGCAATGAGCTGGAGGAGAAATGTGATGTGGCTCGTGCGTTGAAAAGGTTTGTCTCAATTGTCGGCGTCATCGCCGTGAAATCGCACAAAGTGCTGCAGAAGCTGAATGCACAGAACACATTATGTGCGTGAGTACATGAACTGAGGCGTTCACTCGATCAGCAACAGTTTACTTCCGTGCTGCATTTTCCTCCGACCCAGGAAGCTTTGCGTCGGGCTCAAACCCGGACAGATGCAGCTCTCTGCTTCCTCTGATCTCCATCAGCGCCATGTAACAGAACTCAAGCCAAAGGGTGAGTCAACTGTAACGTGAGCATGACAAACTGTTACCATCATCATCATGTGTTTTCATCAGCTCATCCAATTACCATTACAAAGTCCTCTCCCCGAGGCATGTTGAAATAATATAGGTGGCATTAAAATGCATATGAATCGATGTGACGTGTGGCTTTATGTAAGGCAGAGGAAGGAGCTGGAGACTGCTTCAACAGGCTTTCTTACAAGCTGCACACTGTCCCAGCAATTCAAATCAGAAGGTTGGAAGTCGCCACAGAGGCACAACTGAGGATACAATATGTGACGAAACACCCCCAACACCTACTAATATTGTATAATATACTATTACTACTAAACACATGTCTTCATCACTGCGTCTGTAATTATTCATAGTAACAGTGAGAACAGGTTCAACCAGCTGCTGATGCAACTCCAACCCCACCCACACCCTCACCCACACCCTCACCCTCGCACAAAACACAAATCTCTATAGTAATGCATGTCCTCGTTTTTTCTCTAATTACTGAACGTTTCATACTTTGAGTTACGTTTGTTTGCAGTTCACAGCACGAGAGCTCCACAAATCAATGTTTCCTCTTAAAAAGTTGAGTTTCCCCGGTATGTATTAAGCCTGCCGCTAACTACAGGGTCAGCTGCTGAATAGAAGAAATGACATGAATGTTGATGGTTTTGTAGATGAGTAGAAGTAGTAGTTCTTGAAGCGGTCCTCTCTGTGCATGAATGGAACTAAACAATGTCTGAATATTTTCTGCAGAAACCTCATTTATGAGGATTTTTCCCAGCTAAAATATACATAAAGAGAATTATATTTACATCATAGTCTATAAAAGTTGCAAACAAACATGGCCAATAAGAGGCGTAAACCCAAGTCTTTGTCTGAATTGCATTCCAGACATTTTATGATTTTCCTGTTGCCGCATTAATGGAACAGTATATGGTCACGGTAAAAGTGTGTCACGCTGCGTTACTGAGTCTGGCTGCTCGTCAGAGAACGGCTGTCAAACCATTAGCGAGACCTCTCACCGAGCACAACGAGACGAATGAGCCGTGTGTAATCACAGTGTCACTTACCACGGCGACGAGAAAACAAATACACAGATGGACAATCTGTGTCTTCTCCGATCAACACAAAATAAATAGTGGGCTGAAAGCTACTGAGCGGCCAGTTCCCCACAATCAACCCTGTCTTTGACATCACTAGTGAGAATAATGCCACACATCTAAAACGTCAACTCATACAAGTGTGTTAAATAACACGAGGGCCACAAAACGGAATCGGAACATTCCTAACGTCCTGTGAGTAATCAACCTTCATAAGGCCCCGTATACGAGGCCTCAGCTGAACAATGGAGAAACAAACTGCTCACTGGTGACATCATCATGACTGTCTTAGTTCCAAAGTCCGATTTCAGTAGAGTTTTGATTTCTGTGCTGGTGAACATCACGGGGCTGCAGGCTGTGATCAAAGGTTCAGCCTCAGATCTTTGGAGGTAGCCCAGTTAGACATGACACGGGTGAGTCAAACAGAGTTAGTCTTCAACAACTCGCAAGAAAAAGCATGAAATGAATTCCATCTGTAGATCAAACGAAGGCACTGCCCCCTCAAGTCAACAGGTGTAATTCAGGTGGGAGACACGCAGGACTCCGATCGATAAGCAGGTATTCTCCCAGTCATAACAAGACCCGACATTTAATTATGGGATCTAAGAGCACATACAGAAAAGATCTAGACTAAAAGTGAATGAAACCTGCATGACTAACGTGTGTGTTGAATACACAAGTAACGAGTCTCATATCTCCACTAAATAACAAGAATACTGTAAAAAAAACCACTTGTTTTTAGTTCTGAAGTTTATTTTATGGCAGTAAGAAAAACGCATGCGTTCAATCTATCAGGAAACGAAACCAAACTCAACTGTCATAAGTGACAGTTGTTTTAAATGTACTATTGTGTTTAGGACTACTTGAACTTGCTATTTCAAACAAAACTGTTTTTCAATCAACACATTTGTTAAAGTTAGATGAACTGACACTTCATAGTCATATCTTTTCTTTGCTTCTTTGTTCCACTGGTCACAAAGACCAATCAGTGCCACTTCTGTCATCCACAGCACTACAGAAGCAGCACCAAACTGTTTGAGCACTTATGAAAGAGGATGGTAAAGGCACAAGGCTATAATCCAATGCTATGCTGCCACTTTTGCACTGTATAAGGTTGCTATGGCGATGCAGTATAATCCCAATATTCATTCTCAGCCTCAGAGGGAAATATCCAGGTCTTCAGCTGCTAATTATCCTTCACCAGCTAGTTGCTAAATGCGCTAATCTGTTAATGAGGGTTTTAATTAAAGGTTTTGTATTATAGTCTAGTCAAATACTGTACTGCTATTTTTACACACACACACACACACACACACACACACATAATGCTACTGAACTGTTGCAGCACACCACTAAGTTTTTCAAAGTCTAATGATGCTGCATTAGCTTTTTTTGCTGTGGTGCAAATAAAAATCAAAGTTGTTCAGGTGTTAAAGCACGGGGGTGGGGGTGGGGGGTGACATAGCAAAAATAAAGGAGCTGTGTCACAAAGTCACAAAGTAAGAGAACCAGTCATGTCAAAAAGGAAGTGGTTAAAAAAAGACCTCCAAGCATCACAGGCGACTTTGAATCTCTTGATACAACAACAAAAGCTACATTTGTCCAAAGAGAATCACATGTCTGGAAAAGAAAGACAGACATCCTGGTTAAAGCGGGAGCTAAATGCATCAGTAAAAGGGCCCGAACAACACCGGCACAGAGGTGGGTCCCTCCTGTCTGTTGAGGCAGCTGGCACCATGAAGCCTGGTCATCACTGGAACAGTTCCACGCACATTGTTAACCTGCACATGAAGGTTAAAGTGAAGTACCTGATTTCTGCAATAACAAGGCGTCAGGGAGAAGTTTACAACATAAGAAATAAAAAGTGAATAAGCGTGGTGTGACATGTCAGCCACACGAAAAGCCTGTTTTGATTATGAGGAATAAAATAAGTCACTTATATAACAGGCTGCACACGGCCTCTGGGGATTCCTACAGGTCCATAACATGAATCCTAACGCTGCTGCATTCCACAGTGGTGACATGCTGCTGCTGGAACAAGCCTGCAGCCAGTCTGGTGCTGGGAGCAGGACGCACCACCCGCTGTCGTGATGAAGATAGCAGCGTACTTCACCCTCCTCGCCTCGGCGGTCCAGGCAGGTCTGCTGAGAGAAAGACAAACCTGCCCGCAGGCCTGCGCTGCGTCTCGGTGCCCGGCGCCGCCGCAGGCCTGTTACTACGGGCAGGTGAAGGACGCGTGCGGCTGCTGCGTGGTGTGCGCGCCCGGTGAGGGGGAAGCGTGCGGGGCGCGCAGCCTGGGCGGCCTCCCCTGCGGTGAGGGGCTGTGGTGCGAGGCCGCCCGGGCCACGGACACAGGGCTTCGCAGCACCTGCGTGTGCGCCTCGTCCGGCCCGGTGTGCGGCAGCGACGGGAGGACTTACCCCAGCATCTGCCGCCTGACAGCGGAGAACAGGAGAGCCGAGCTCGGTGACAGCGCTCCGGTCATCTGGATCCAAAGGGGTCCATGTGATTCAGGTATAAAGTGTTTCTGTTCTTTCTTGTGATCACGTGCTTGGTACTGCAGGTGACATTGTACTGCAGCTGTATGCAAGTTTCCAATGTGTGCACGTGGTATTATCTGCAGTCATACCAGCTCAATTCAAGTTATCTTTATTTGTATGGCACCAAATCATAACAGGTCATCGTGAGGCACTTTACGTGCTGCTACACAGCAAAAATAAAAGTTTGTAAAGACAGACTGGTTGAAATAAACAACAGTTCCACCTAAGCAGCACTAAGCTGGAGAGGAAGAAACCTCCAGCAGAACCAGGCTCAGGGTGGGCGGCCATCTACCTCGACCGGTCGGGGTGAGTGGACAGAACTAGGTGAGGGAGAAGCCATGAGGTTAACATATGTAATGATGTCATGATGGTGGACAGTGAGAGAAGAAGACGGCAGGAGCTCGTGTATCAGGAAGCCCCCCTCCCAGCAGAAAGCAGCACCATGTACAAAACAAACTCATTGATTTGTTGAATAACTTCAACAATGGTTGATGATATCAACCTGGCAAAGTTTCTTCATAATTCTAGATTTCACTCCACGGTGAACAGCTGTGGAAAACATGTTGCACCCATGTTTTAAACAGGCTGGAAGAGCTGAAAATAAGATCAGCAGGGAGAGAGACCACACCAGCGACTCAGTCATAAAGACTGAGGCCCAGTCTTAGTCATTTAATGTTGTTGTTATTGCTGCAGTGTCTCCCATAAATGAGAGATTCACCACACTGGGAAATGTGGGAGAGACTGTGGAGTACTGACACATTTCTCAAATGATGACCTCACTGAGCAGTCCTGAAAAGGCTCTCAGTGCTACTTTGCCTTTTCAGGACCAGTCAGAGTTGGATGGTGGAGAGCTTGCACAGGAAAATAAGGATGTGCCCGTGTACCATTGAAATCTATGAGCCCTCTGGAGTTGCTGACCCTTGTTTGCACAGTAACTCTACCTGTAACTGTAGTAACAGCAGAGAGGAGCTTTTCAAAGCTGAAACCCGTGAAGACATATACGAGGTCTACTATGTCTCAGGAATGCCTCACTGGCATCATCAGCCTCAGGCCGGACTTAATATGATGACATCATTGATGAATTTGCATGGAGGAAGATTTAGATGACAGTTATTTCATATAAGTAAATGTTGTGCAATCATGTTAATTGTGCAATGTAGGAAGGCCTTATTTTATTATTGTATCTGCTCATTATACTCATTTAAGATAATAAATGTCTTTTTTGAATTCTTTAAAATAGCTTTAAGTGTATTTGTGGATATGTTGTTGATTACATTTTTCTGCGCATGTGCACTTCTTTGCCTGTAGTTTATGATTATGTATATATATAGTCTTTTAAAAGCTAGTAATTATTTGACCCACTGCCAGTTCCACTGATCAAACATTAGATATAAAGGCAGTGATGCTAATCCTGTGTTAAACAAGGTGACAACTATGCACTGAATCTAAAATATGGTGGAATATTTAATGTAAATGGTAAATGGTCTGCACTTAAATAGCGCTTTTCTACCTAGTCTGGTACTCAAAGCGCTTTACACTGCTACTCATTCACCCAATGTGTCTCCAAAGTTCTGCAGGGACACAAAGTACAGTTGCAAATTAACCAGTGATGTTGAATTCTCCGCGAGGAATTCAGCAGCACATTGTTGTGAGAAAAGAGTTTCTTAATTTCCCCAAACTGTCTTTTCCTTTTTCATAAGTTACAGTATCTTATCATACTCATGGAGCACTGGAAAGAGAGCAGCAATGCTAAAGCTCATGGGTGTGTGTGTGTTTTCAACACATATCAGACAGTACACAGTACAATTCTGAATGCAAATGTAGCTGATGAGACTTTTTGTTTTAATGTGTCTGCACTGTTTCAGTTTTCTGGAAAATGTGGAGCCATAGAGGAACATTTTACTAATATTCCTACTAATACTTCTCTAAATTCACAGTATTCAGTAAACAGTAACGTTATGTCCAGTGCACGTCCATGTGCTGTTTGTTTGTAGTTGTTGTAGGCTTCTCTTTACGATGTTTCAGCTCTCATTGAAAATAATCTGAATCAAAATATATAATAAAATAATAATATACCTAACATAATAAAAACAGATTGGCATTAGACTTTTGATTCCATCCTTACTATCAGTAAATAAGGCAGAGTCCTCAGAAGAGAAGACTGTGCTCAACTGTTACTGTCTGAATGGTAACATGCTGATATTAACATCACGGATGGATCACCGAACAGACCTCACAAGCTAGGGGGCCTTAGAGGTCAGGAGGCCCCCTGGGGAAGAAGTGAGTGTTACTATATATTATAAGTCATAAAGCTCTGTTACAAGAAACAAAAAACTGCCAGTGTGCATTAAACATGACCATAAACACATGAAATACGAGCACGAACAAAGAACCAATGACAGACACAAATGGACTACAAATAACATCACTAGCAGCGGGTTTGTGTCCTCTGTAAGAAGGACGGGACCCAATTCGTTAAATTGCAGTAACTAGTGATAGAAGTGTCAGTAGTTTTGCCAAAAGTTGACCTGAGAAAAAAAACTATGTAATAGTTGAGATTTCAGTTTGGACTGAAGGAGAGACGCAAACAATCACTCGACATGGTTTTATTCCTAGTACCATGCAACCATATAGCAGCACACACGTGTACACTTTTAAGTGGAGCACATTTTACCATCCTCAGTAAAAGCATGCTCTAAGGAGACCATTAAAGTGACAGAACACACACATGCTGAGTCCAACAAGCAAATTTACACCTATTTTACAATTTGGAGACTCAATAGCTGATTAGATGACGCGCGAGGTTTAAGTGGTATTCATCGGATGGATGATCCATAATCATACAAGTTGGCATGGCCGTTCAGTGTAATGGAGGGAACAGTGAACGCTACAGTTTTTCTTGCCAATGGGGAGTATGCTGTTGATTTGTTAGTGGAGTTCTCTGACATGCAGAAATACTTGGTGTTCTGCCAGAGTAGCTGTTGGCACTGGCCCGTTGTCATTTGCATTTAAGGCTGTTCAATGCATTCAGCATTCACAGTATTGTTTTCCTTTTCTTTATCACTGTGAATGCATTCAGCATTCAGCATTCACAGTATT
>JAUMTR010000027.1:1957181-1997173 GCA_032270685.1 Microctenopoma stevenorrisi | reverse complement strand
AAAAATCAATAAATGAGATGTTGAAAGTGAGTTAGATAGTGATAACTGATGATCATTTCAAACAGATACAGACGTCAACTTTTTCACTTTCTTCAAATCTTTGTCCCTGTCCTTTTTTAACTTTGTGTGAACTTTTTGACTTTGTCAAGCTTTTGTCTTAGTCAACTTTGTTTTAACCTTTTGATTTTGTCGACTTTTTAGCTTTTTTTCAACTTTTTGTCTTTTTTCAACTTTTTCAATTTCAGCTTTTAATTGTGTTTTTAATAATGGTAGTATTTTGAGAATTCGTAACATTGTTATGCTTTTCATCACATTCAGCTAGGACATTTCTGCAATTTTGCTGTTTCACTCTACTCTTTGATGTTTCTGCTAGAATTCTGATGTTTTTAAGCCAATTTCAGCCGTCATTTTCTTCAGGAAATGCCTTTTCTAGTTCCTTATATGTTTAAGATTTAAAAGGAATGTTTGTTGTATGTTGATTTGGTTGAAAGGTTGACAGTAACAAAGTAAAAAGATGTTCCATGTACATGGAATGCTGTAATGCGGGCCTCAAGCAGAGAACAGGAGCGGATGAGCGGGAGCTCTGCTAAACTTTCTAACTCTGCAGCCCCAAACGTGCAGTCTTCAGTCCCAGACAACACTCAGATACAGTGCTGAGAAATTATATTCATCAATACTTAATATTACACAAAGGAAGTCTGCGTAAATACAAAGTGCAGTTTTTTATTTGGTGATTCCATGGAGGAAAAAAATCTGTTCAAACCTGCCTGTGTGCAAAATTCATTGCACACTAAACCTAAGAACTGGTTGTGTCACCCTTGGCAGCAATAACTACAATCAAGTGTTGGCGATAGCCGGCAATGAGTCGGAGAATCGTGTGTGTAGGTTTGTTTAAGGTCAGGCCACATCATCTCAGTCAGATTTCACTGACTGAGATGATCTCCAACATCTTAGCTTGTTTTTTGGTCATTCAGAGGTGAACGTGCTGGTGTGTTTTGGATCATTGCAGGAATCAGACGCCCAGGAGGAATGCGCTACAAGTTCAACTTCATTGCCGATGTTGTTGAAAAAATAATCCCTGCTGTGGTGCATCTGGAGCTTTTCCAAAGGTAAAACTGAAACACGTTCTTATGTTCTCGCCTTATGTTGCTGTCGGTGCACAGTGATCTTTAGCATTTTCCCATTGCAGAATGCCCTTTTCCAACAAGGAGGTCTCTGTGTCAAGTGGCTCCGGGTTTGTAGTGTCTGAAGACGGCTGGATTATTACCAATGCACACTTACTCACCAACAAACACAGGATCAAAGTTAAGCTGAAAAGCGGTTTGCAGTACGACGCCCTACAGAAGGACATAGATGAAAAGATGGACATCGCCCTAATCAAAATTGAGCCAGATGTGAGTTGCCGCTGTTGCCATATTTCTTGTTAAAATTACATTTATTGGCAGCAAACAAAAGACACAATTACTCATTAGTCTCAGGAACATCCTCAAGAACAAATGCAGAGCACCTGATCTTACAAGGTGCACACAGTCCTGCTGTATTTGGACTTTACTTTGCTTGGCAGACGCTTTTATCCAAAGCGACTTACAGGGAGCTAGCGCTGGGTGTCTGGCTCAGGGACACACCTGGTAGGGGATGGACTAGGAGTCAGACTGGGATTCGAACCTGCGACCTTCTACGTCCCAGTCTAACGCTTAACCCATTGAGCTACCAGGCACTCATATAATATTGGAATGAAAATGAATCAAACGTGGCACCATGTGTTTCCTCCAGACAACTGAGCCACTGTAAGAGATTTAAGCTCAGTGGGATTTATAATGAGAGGAATAGCAGCCACAGTTAAATCTTATTTCAAGTAATATGCTGTGAAATATAAGAGACCAGCCTCAGATGTTATCTTCAGTTGTTATCTTTTTTCACCATATCTTATGGTCTTCATCAAGAGAATAAACTCATGTTATGCCAGATGCACTTCCTGATGCAATTTTCCACATTTGGACACAGCATTAGGGAACCACACTACCTACTGCACTATTCGTTGCACTATCATTATTACTTTTTATTCTGCCTTGTCCTGCCATGGTTTTGTGTTGCTGCAGAGTCCACTGCCTGTTTTGCACCTTGGCCAGTCTTCAGACCTGCGCTCCGGTGAGTTTGTGGTGGCGGTGGGAAGCCCCTTCTCCTTGCAGAATACCGTCACCACTGGCATTATCAGCACTGCCAAGCGCAGAGGCCTGGAGCTGGGCTTCAAGGATTCTGACATGGACTACATACAAACTGATGCCATCTTTAATGTCAGTGAACAAACTCTTCTTTAGCTGGTCTGTCCTAACAAGTTTGTTCTAAATTCATAATGAGTCATTGAATGTTTTGTCCCTGTGTTAATTCCCAGTACGGCAACTCTGGTGGACCACTTGTCAACTTGGTAAGAGGATTTACAATATTATATCATGCATAAAAGGGATAATACCAAGTCATTTGCATATTGGTTCTGCTTTCTGGTATGTAGGCGATCTTTCTTTTTTCATTCATGTGAGTGAGGACTGAGGTCATGATTTTGATTTATTTAATACCCAAAGTCTCCAATCTGCTCCCTCTGGTTCCAGTTTAAGGTTTCCTCACAGTATTTGAGGACAAGACCCGATTATGGAGGTCTTCCCATTGTTACTGTGGAATAAAATCATGCAGATGCTACATTCATTTGTCAAGGTTGCTACCTCCAGCTTTCTTTTCCTGAAGGAGAAGAGTTGCCATACCAACGTTTTTATAAAACATTTTATAAGAAATCTTCCACTGTGAAAACACTGACAAGTTACTACAATAAGGGATCTACAATAAATGACTTTAAAGCCCTTTTGCACACATGGGACACGTAACATTGCTGCCTCCATGAATCTGTTAAAGTGAGGTCTTTATTTACACTTAGCTCACTTATCTCTCAGACATTATCCATGACTGTGGTGGAGAGGGGCACTGTTTTACTATTTCTTTCCTCGTGTTAATGTTTAGGGCATTCTTCAAAACAAATGTTTTTACTGAGCTTATCTTCCAAGTCTGCTCTGGTGTTAAACTCCTGATAATATGCAACACTGTCCAACATGTTCAAACGCCAGTAGATGAATGGAAGAGAGTGCATCTATGGGAGAGAAATAGGACTTTTGGTGCTGCTCTGTTTTTTCCACAAACAATCCCATGACTCTCTTCTATATTGTGTTCAACAGGATGGAGATGTAATAGGTATAAACACTCTGAAAGTGACAACTGGAATATCCTTTGCCATTCCAGTGGACAGAGTACGCCAGTTCCTTGCTGAATCATACAACAGGAAAGTAAATGGTGAGATTGAATGCTTTTGTGTAGTTAATAGTTCTGTTAATTACCTTTTGATCTGATTTATTGTTTCATCTGTAGGAAATACAGCACAGAAAAAGAAATACATAGGTGTCCGGATGCTGCAGCTCTCACCATCGTAAGTTAATATTCATGTACTCTTATATTCATGTCTACACTGTTTGTCTTGTACAGTTCTGTAAAAATGACCAGGATGACTAAAAAGGCTTTAACCAATTTAGTGACACAGTCACGGTCATGGCTTCATGTCCCCTTTGTGTCCAGTTTAATCCAAGATCTGAAGGAGCGTGTGGGTCAGTTTCCAGATGTGAGCTCGGGTGTTTACATTTATGAGGTAATACCTGGAACAGCTGCATCAAGGTAAGAAATAAATGACATCATATGCTTGTAAATAATGTTGACCATAAAGAGTATTACCTCCTGCTGACTTAACGTTAGTACGCTGAAAACACTTGAGCAGAGCTCATGCTGTTCATACTGCCTGTCGTTGTGTGAGACTCGTGCTCGAGCCGAACAGGAATAAAGAAATGAAAACCTTGATCAGACCATCTTCTAATGCTAGTTCTTATTAAAAGCTCAACTTTGTGTCTTGGTCACGTTGTTGTAAGTTTTATTATAAGAGCAGTGAGGTTTCAGTTTTTTTATTAGAAAGTGTTACCTTGAGTTAATCAGTATGATATACACAGTCAGAACGTCGATGCACTGGGTTTTACAAAATGCAACAGAAGTGCTGTGAACTGGCATTTGGAGGCCTCTGGATATTTTTCAGAGGTGTGGAAAAAGAGCATCCGTGCAGTTCTCAAGGCTGAAGATTGAACTGTGGTCCACTTGCTCATTATACTTGTGCTTCCCACAGGCAAAGCTCTGACATCTTTCTCTTGGTGAAGACAGGATCTCTGACTCTTTAGACTCCTCATTCTCTATAGTCCAACACTGCCCCCTGAGACACCAAAGCCTCAAACTTTGAAAACATCCAGCAGCTGTCTAGTACTCAACCAGTATACAGTAGTTTACAATTGACAATGCTCATATACAACTGCACATATCTATCTATCTTTCTGTCTGTCTGTCTGTCTATCTATCTATCTATCTATCTATCCATCTATCTGTCTATCTATCTATCTATCTATCTATCTATCTATCTGTCTACCTACCTACCTACCTACCTATCTATCAATCTGTCTGTCTGTCTGTCTGTCTATCTATCTGTCTACCTACCTACCTACCTACCTATCTGTCTGTCTGTCTGTCTGTCTATCTACCTGTCTGTCTGTCTGTCTGTCTGTCTATCTATCTATCTATCTATCTATCTATCTATCTATCTATCTATCTATCTATCTACCTACCTACCTACCTATCTATCTATCTATCTATCTATCTATCTATCTATCTATCTATCTATCTGTCTATCTATCTATCTATCTGGAAGATTAAATGCGTCAACCATATAACCTACAGTCAACAGCCAACTAGTGCATAGTTGTGTGTGTTGTGCCTGAATGATAAGAAATAACCCTCCAGCCCAACAGGTGGCAGTATTCTGGAAACAGTATACTGTGAAACGGGACCTGCAGGTATACTAACCTTAGGCAAGGCAGCATTTCCTTACCTTTTTTTACACTATTCTTGCTCACCACAGACAGATTACAGCCATTTTACAAAAACTAAAGCAAGGGATGATCACTGTTGGTCCAACTATGCTCGACAGCTGACCCCCACCTTGATGTGTCATGAGCGTCCAACAATGCTCGACAGCTGACCCCCACCTTGATGTGTCATGAGCGTCCAACAATGCTCAACAGCTGACCCCCACCTTGATGTGTCATAAGCATCCAACAATGCTCGACAGCTGACCCCCACCTTCATGTGTCATGAGCGTCAGGCTGTTTTAGTAAAGCTTTGTAGATGATAAACAGTATGTGCTGCATGTCATTGTTTTCTCTGCAGTGCTGGCATGATCAATAATGATGTCATCATCGCCATCGACGGGCGGCCTATTCAAACCACGCATGAAGTGAGCCAAGCCGTCCAGGGTGGCAACGAGCTTTCAGTGGTGGTGCGACGGAAGAACAAGGATATTACACTGATCATCATCCCTGAGGAGACGGACTGAAAAGGAAAGATGTACCTGCACACAACATCCTGTTCCACTGGACTTTCATGACATGTCATGATGAAACTACATAAAGCAGATATGGGCTTTGTACTTGTTAACTTTACATAACTTAAAGAATCACAAACTGGTGTTTAAGAATACATTTATGATTTAACTTTCTATAACCCAGTTCAGTGGAGGTGGCTGGGTTTCTACTTGTGCTCACACGTTTCTGTACTAATTTGTACTTCCAGATTACTCGGGTCTACTGTGAGTACCCAGTTCTGTTGTTCACTGATCTGTTAAATGCCAGCTGTTTGGGCTAGTTGAGATTTCATCGTTGTCATTATAAGAGCCTCTAATGACAAGTCCTGCTGTTTGACAGCAGCAGACCAAGATGACAAGTTTTGATGTTTCAATAAAATCAATTAGAAAATATTAGCAGTACTCAGAGAGAAGGACCTGGCAGAAAAATATGAGCCGATGAAGGGACGTCCGTCACATGGTGATACCAGAGGAGAGAAGCTGAACGCCGCAGGTACAAAGACCTGGATGAATCTACTGAAATGTGTTGTATGAGCGGTCCCTGTAAAAATAGGCACAAGTTAAAAAAAACAAGCTTCATAAATTGGCAACACTTGTGCAGCAAGGCTTGTGAATTATACCAAAGGGAAAATTGGCAAAAGCCACAGATGATCTCCAGTCAGTTTAATGTGTCACTGTTTATATGGGCGGTTTGTGCATGTAAACGCTCAGTCTGTCAGTGTTTTCAGAAGCACAAAATTCCACTGACATCATTGTGTTTGTTTGTGTTGTGCACAAAAGCCACAGAGCCATAGATCGTTAACCATAACAAATGAAAAAGTATCTGCTTAGCTGCAATTACCAGCTACCAGCAGATCAGCAGTCAGGGCGTGTGCAGCAACACGACTTCCCTTTTGTTTCCTTTGTCCCACGTTTTTTAAAACAAGTTGCTGGTGTCAAACTCAAAAAGAGCATTTATCCTTCAAAGGAGAATGAGAAAATGTCATGTTGTGCTCTTTACATTTGCAAATCATAGACTTAAGTTTATTAAATTATTTTCACAAGTTGTGGAAAAATGCATCACAAGGCATTTTGAGGTGTCCTTGAATCCTTGGACAAGACACCGACACCCTGACCGTTGGTGCCTCACAGGGGCAGCCTGTCCACAAAAAATGTCCCCAAGAGTACCAAAATGTATTAATTATTATTACTGAAATGTAGTCTTTAAAATAAGAATATGTGGATGTCCTAACTCTTTGATTTTGAAAGTAAAATAGTCTGATCATCAAACAACCCTGACTACTTGTTTTATCAGTATAATTTTGCTGCAGTGTATATGGTTAGTTTTGATCCTGTAAAATGTCATGTCTTCCTGCATGAAACTAGATCAAAGAAACGCAATTAAACTAAACAGTATAGAATAAGTACTATCCAATTTGAAGCCTTTAGAATGACCTGATTTGATATGATTTATGCAGTACATACTGGTAGTAAATGTAATCAAATCTGTCATAAACTGTAACCTTAACATGAATTGAATTGTATACGTTTCACAAACTAAGCTTGATATTACATGAAGTGTCTTCACCATGAGTGCACCTCGGTGATGCCACCTTTTTTATTGAGTCATAAGGACTGAGCACAGTCCTAAACACGACATGAAACACTGTGGATTGCCTCTCACTGTTGTAACGAGGGAGGCTGGGATTTCCAGGAACACCTTTGCAGATAAGTCGCATAAAGATTTAAAGCAGGACAATCTGCCCTCCCTCCCTCTTTAAGTTTTCACTTTACTCCAAGAGAAATGCATCAAATCTCATTTTTTGAAAACAACATATCAAATCAACAAAGTCCCTAATCCCTTAAAGCTCCCAGAACATGTCAGACTCACCACATAAAACATTAGGCAAACACATAGTACAGTGGACTTAATTTAAACAATAGAAAGTCTTACCCAAGCAAAACTCAATATTAAGTTATATACAGTATCATACAAGGCCAAGAGTCCAAAACAAAAAGGCTTTTAAACGAGCACTGATGTAGAGAAATTATACAACGGTTGCTTTGAATTCAGGGGAAAGAATTACATTCACATCAAAGAAAAGATTTAGTACCTGAAGAAACTCCTGGAATCTGGTGTCTTAACACATATCGTGAATTAATTGGAAAATGTTTTAATGCTTTCCTCTACAGAAAACCTTTAGCCAGCTGAAAATATATATCCTGCTATAAGAGAACTGGTGCAGAATAAGAACGGTGGACACGTCTCCTTTAACCTTTTATGATAAGACCTCAAAGGGGTTTTATGGATCCTTAGCTAATGAAACCTGCTCTACCTATGACAGAGCACATAAACCTTTCGTAGAGGCGAAGGTGAGAAATGTGTGGAAGAAAAATGTGTGACTTCACTTTGTGAGTGTGACAAAAGAGGGAAAGAAACCAAAACGAGTTCACTCCTGGAGTCAACACTGAAAACCACTACATCATCAGCTCATCATGTGACACGTGATCATGGTGCATTTCTCCGTTGTGTGTTCCTGATGTCAATCAGTCAAAGCACAGATGCATGGAGCAGAGAAAGCATGGAATTCTGAGTGCCTCCAGCAGAGGGGGATGGTGTAGGGTCAGAGCTGGGCTGTGTGGTAATTTGAAGATGGAAAGAAGTGGTAGCTCGTGTAGGATGTTGCCCTCAGGAAATGGCAGAAAACTTTGGAGACCGCAGCTCAAGAGTTTCTCGGTCAGTATGCAAAATTAGGTATGCTGAACGAGCCAAATCAAACGGGCAACAGCACAGATAAGGTAAGAAGGGCCCTCTGGATGCTTTCTGGTGTGGACTGAACACCTGGAGGAGAGCATCCTCCTCAGACTCACTTCCATTAAACTCTGCTGCAGTTAGCTTGTGGATTTATCATCTTAGAGTAGTAAATATGTGAGCTGAGCATGAGTTCTACAGTCAGCTACTATTAAAACCACAAACTACTGGCAGCTAATTGTTCTAACTATTTAGTAACTATGCTTACATCTGTATGTCATCGCAGAATAAGAGGGATTTTCCCAAACAGGCTCAGTATTTTGGCTTGCCCTCCTCAAGGAGTAAGTGAAGCATATCGACCCCACAGTAAACAGAAACACACGAGAATTGGATTTCTCCTATGTGTAGTCCACTTATTTGTCCCTCATTATGGCTTAAGATTCTAACTCGTCATTATGTGAACCTTCGTCAGACAACAGATGAGATAACATCTAACGGAACCCTTTGTCTTTAGTAGTAGGTGCACCAGTTGCTGTAGTCGCTGGGCATCAGGCCCCCGGTGATGAGGAGGATCAGGTCTACGAACCACCAGATCCCGAGGCCTCCCAGAGTGAGCAACTTCCCAACAGCGGTGCCGGTGTGGCCCAGACAGAAACGGTCGACCCCGAAACAACCCAGGAAAAAGGAGTACAGCAGCGTGGTAATGAAGTAGTGTCCAGTGTATCTGCAAAACCAAAGCCAAGGCATTTAGTATGACATTAATCATCACTACTGAACACCCTGAACATTTGCAGTGTCGTCTGCAGGTGTTGTGTTACATTATAATTTATATTTGAGCTGAAATTATAGAAATATAACAACACACCCAGTAGAATTTGAGACAAATCAACACATGTACCATACAAAATAACTGTAGAAGGTGAAGGTGAAGGGCTGCACAGAGGCAGCATTGATCCAGCTGCTGGATTGTAACTGTGTCTTTCTAGCTGAGCTGTGATGGCGTCCAACTACTGTATGATGAAAGCACACAGAGCTGAAGCTCAGAGAAGCAGAGAGACTGTGTGGAACAGTGCTGGTTGTATGTGTGAACATTGCCCTCTAGTGGCATAATTGTGATGGCACAGATTTTGACCTGGACTGTCTGGTTATTATTAACAATATTACAGATCGTTTTAAACCTCTTGACTTGATTTGTGGATCTGGAAGTATCTTTAGTTTATTGTGTGCATTAGCCATGACCTGTGACTAGCACAGTGTGGCTCTCAGTTTGTAGTAAGTCGGAATTTACAGAACCTGAATGGTCATTGCTGGTGTCTTCTCCTTGTAGGTCAATTTGAATTAAATGTCTGGCAAGTAAAGTAAAGCTTTTAGTTATTCAAGTTATAAATTAGGTTGTCAATTCATTCAAGGGAGGCCTGGAAACACTACTGTTTAATGTAACTTTCCCTTAACTGTTTGTCATAGATTTGTCTATTGTATTTAAATGCATTTTGCACATAATTTTATTGATTGGCTTAGTCTAATGATCCTATAGGTAGCCCATGTGCCCAAAAGGTGCTATAACCAACAATAACCAACAAATGTATCCATGCGTTTGTGTTTTTGTGTAGTTACATGATACACAAAATGTTGACAGTGCAAACAAAACCTGATGAAATGTGAAGTCTTCATCACTTTCACACAGTCACAGAAGAAGCCCAAACCAGTTTAAGGATCCATTTTCACATGTACATGTACATGAGGTTCAGTGTGACAGTTGTGGCACATATGTCTTACTTGATGCAGGGCACATTTCCTCTGAGGAATTCTCTGGGTCCGGCACACTCTATATCATCAAGTGCAGTGCAGATAACCTGAGTATGGTTCACTTCCTTTTGAGTCTGGCCACCCCACTACAGATAAAAACAGTAAATTAAGAATACTGTGTTATTATAAACACAAGATCTTTTTCAAACTCAAGACCTACCCCCACACAACCATGACCAGCTTCCAGCAAGGCACTGATGTTGGTTCCATGATCCAGGGGTTCTTGACAGTAGATGAACTCCTCTGGTCTTTATTAAACATTACATGTAGAAAGGAAGACATATTAAGATATGTAGCAAGTTATTGCACTGTTGTGAAAATTACTGATAACCCAACAACAGACAAGAGTAGAAAAAACACGCTAACATTATGCAGAAGATGTGATTTTAAAAAATCCCGTGTAATGTTCCCAAAGTTCATAAATGGTAGCTAAAATTTAGAGCTTCTGTCTTACAATCTTAAACAAACATTTTTGGACTCATGTAACCTAACAGCTTATTATGATGACACTAAGCGTATGCTAGCTAAATGATGCTAACGTGCTAACAACAGCATCCCAGAAACACTAATGTCACGTTGAATGTTACTTACAGATAGCTGCAGAGGACGACTGGAGACGGGGGTCGATACTCGTAGGGTTCTGAATTATTTGTACTTTCCAGTTTCACGGTTTCGGACGGCTGCTCGCTGTACAGGAGCGAAGTAGCTCCCTGGCTAGTAGATGTAGTAGGAGTTTCCGTTGTTGACGAGTTTTGAGAGTGAATTCCTTCCAGACATTGTAACAGAATGACAGTCAGCAGCAGAAGCAACTGTCCGCACAACAAAATATAGCTCACGGAAATCATTGTCACCCTCAAAACATTACACAGTCAGAAACTAACTATTCATTGTTAACGTTAACATGTAGCTGCTTTCTAGCTAGCTCCAACCGTCTCCTGTTTATGACGTTGTTATAAAGCGCCTAGGACAAGAACGATGTGCAGAAGAGTTCAGATCATTCAATTGCTAAGTAGCTAAAGATCTGTTAAAATGCTCTGTTGCAAGTAAAACTTGTGCATTTTAAAATCCACTCCAGTAAATTAAAATGTATTCCAGTAAATTTTAAAAAGTATTAGTTTAAAAGAAAAGCTTTTTACAGAATGACTAATTTCACCTCAGTTAAAATACTATAATAAGAGTAAAAACAATAATACTTTTTGTATTGATAATGTTTAATCATACAATATAATAGTTATTTATTTTATTTGACTACTTCTGGTGGTTTGTGAATTTTACTCCAAAGATCAAGGAAGTCATATTATTATACTGTATTATTACTAAATTATTAAAGAGATTCTAAAAAGTAACTATGAAACAGATGTGATAGAGTAAAAGTACAATATTTGTCTTTTTAATGTAACAAAGTAGAAGAAAACAGAAAAAGCCTACTAGTATTAGTAAATAACTGAAAATTGTACTTGGGTATTGAAATTGACTTTACATCACTTTGATTCTACTAATAGATATTCTAGTTTTAAGGTTTTATTTATGTGTGAATACAAAATTTATTTATTCATATATATAAAATATCTGTCCTGTCATCTCCAGTGAATGCCTACTCTACGTTTATGACACTTGTATATTAACTGTATCCACTGTAGTACCCAACAGAGTACATATCAGCATTATAAAATTGCAGTAAGTTATTGCTTAGTGATATGGCCATATTTTCAACTTAGGTTGGTGCAATTTTGGGTATTTCACATAGGAAAAGTCTTATGATCTTTGGCTGTTGTACAAGTAGAAATACTGAATTTTACTGTAATGTAACAACATATGAACAAAATGTGTCGTAGGTTGTTGCTGTCAGTCAAATTTGATCACAGTTCTGATGAGACTGGTTAACTGACTGACTGCTAAAACACAATAAATATACCAAAAATAAGTTTTGGGGAATTTAACCATTTGCACAAAGAGACTCTGCCAAGACATTTTTATCATTTTTTATTGGCCCAGCCTTTGAAAAAAATAAATCATGCACAACATGTATTTTAGAAATTCAAAGAAACCTGAAAATGCTTTATAAAGCAAATCACTTTTTTTTAAACTTTCACTGAGGAAAACTGAGCAAAGACCCTCAAATGGTTCATTTGTTTCATTTCATGTACAGTATTATTTGTTGCCTTCTCAAGTAAAAACTTTTCACTCTGTCTGTGGCTCATGTTCACTGAAATGAACTTGACCGTCATCCACTGTGTTCTTCAGCTCATTGCTGGGTAGCGTAACCAGATCGGTGGTGAGATATTTTACTCCACCAATGCCCACAGGAGGAACAGATGAAGCTATTAGTGGAGAGGTGAAGTAGTCTCGGCTGTGGGCGCTAGGGTAGGCTCTGAAATCCACAGCGGAGAGCACAGGTGGGATGACATACTGAGCTGGTGCTGCAGACAGGCCGGAGTAGGAATAAAACAGAAAGCCTCCGAAGTGTGAAAAGTTCACCAGGTCCTGTTTACAAGGAAATACAAGCAAAAGATAAGTAATAATAAAAGATCGTGACAAGCTGAAATTGTCTGTTATATTCTGTATAGGTTATGTAATAAACAGTTTCCTTGACTGAAAAGATCAACACCGGTTTTGTGTGCATCCACATAACTTATCAAAATTGTATATTTAACAATGATAAAATAGTATTATCATAAATAACTAAGAAATGTTTTACAATCTTGTATGAATTGGGTTCCACAAGAGTAGATCTGGAGTTTGTATAAAAGTGGAAACAACCCTCATCATGTTTTTGTAGACAGCATAATTACAAGTGTAACTGCCGCAAAGAGACGCATTATATGTACTACACTAAAAGTCTTTACGTTTTCTAACCTCACACAGGACTCTAGACTGAAGCTGGGCTCTGAACTCTGGTCTGAGGTTTGTCAGTCCTGCACACCATTCGTTCTCCCTCCACCCCAGTCACCTCCTTGCAACACACTTCTCTGGCTTGTGCAGAAGTGACTATCTTCTCTGCAAAAACTTAACTGTGGTTGCAGTTTAATTTAGAAGGTCATTTGCATGAGACAGTTTTTATCTGTTCAGATCCTAAAGCTGTATTTGAATGTTCAAATGGCAAATGCTGTATATCTATAATCTGTTCAACAAGGAACAAACAAAAAACACAGAGAAACTACTTCTTAGTTATTAACTAAATGTACATTAGGTGCAGTTTCTTGAAAGCAAAGCAAGTTTTAGAAACAAGAAAGGAACAGTTAGTATAATAAATACTACAGGGTAGATTCAAGATTCAAAACACTACAAATGCCACTGAATGTAAAAGGTGTTAAGATTTTTTGTATTGAGTAATTAATAAAATAGAAAAATACTATATTCACATCATAAATTTAAAGGAATTGCAACAGCGACATATAAACAAATTTGAAAAAAAATGAAAACAGTTACAGTACTTGCTAGCAATGCTGGAAGTGGACTTCAAAAATACAAACCTGCTGTATTTCAGTATGTAAGTTTTAAGTTACGTCAAATCCTATAGTGAAGTACATGTATAATGTGTAAATAAGTTTTATATTTATATATTAATTACATTTAGGCAGGTGCAGAAATTTAGGCAGCGTTGTTATTCTTTTGATTCCAAAACCTTTAGAACTAATTATAGAAACTCAAATTGGCTTGGTAAGCTCAGTGACCCCTGACCTCCATACACAGGTGAATCCAGTTATGAGAAAAACTATTTAAGGGGGGCAATTGTAGGCTTCATTTTGGAATAAAGTGCTGTGGACTGAAACCAAGAAGAAAAACACCTGCTACCTACAGTAAAACATGGTGGTGGCTCCATCACGCTGTGGGGCTGTGTGGCCAGTGCAGGGACTGGGAATCTTGTCAAAGTTATATAAGGATACGTTTGGATTCCACTCAATATCAGCAGATTCTGGAGACCAATGTCCAGGATTCAGTGACAAAGCTGAAGCTGCGCCGGGGCTGGATCTTTCAACAAGAAATTGACCCTAAACACTGCTCAGAATCTGCTAGGGCGTTCATGCAGAGGAACAAGTACAACGTTGTGAAATGGCCGTCTCCGTCCCCAGACCTGAATATCACTGAAAATCTGTAAGTTAAAGAGAGCTGTCCATGCTCGGAAGCCATCAAACCTGAATGAACTAGAGATGTTTTGTAAAGAGGAATGGTCCAAAATACCTTCAACTGCAAAAGGAGGATCTACTAAATATTGAGTTCATTTCTTTTTTGCGGTGCCCAAACATATGCACCTGCCTAATTTTGTTTAAACAGTTATTGCATACTTTCTGTAAATCCTATAAACTTTGTTTCACTTGTCAAATATCACCGTGTGTGTCTCCTATATGATATATTTAATTGAATTTTTTTATTTTGAGTTGAGAATACTACTGTAAACTCTGTTTGTCTGCTGCATCCAATTAGGGTATAAGTATATTTGTTGCTGGTACACTGCTATGTGTTCCCATCTGATTGTTTAACGTTTAACTAGGACATGATAGTTGACGATTAAATTATTTTTCTACAATAATGCGGGTTAAACATGTTACTATAAATAGATTATTCACTGCTTCTTCTATACTTTCAGAACATTTTAGTCCAATCAGTAATAACATGTTTGTAAGTCTTCTGTGTACCTGCACCAGTGTGTGCTGATGAAGGCCGACAGAACAGCCTGCAGGTCCCGGAGTCCTGACATGTGCTGCCAGACTCAGTCTGCTCTGTACTGCTGTGTCCACAGTGGCACCACTGTAGCAGTCGCTCGGCTGAGAAGGCTGGAAAAGACCAGGATCCCATAGATTTCTGTTCAATTCCGGTGGATAAACCCAACTCTGTGCAAAACCGTTGGGCAACTTGTAACACTGTTCCCTGTCTGAGTCTAGTGGTTCGCAGCAACCTGGTCCTTCTGATCTTCTACTGGTGCCGTGGCGTTGTCTGGGGACCAGAGCCAGAGTGTGTACAGTCCTGTCTGTAGTAGAAACTCTGACAGCAGCATTAGTGTCTTTCTGCGCGTTTCTGTCCTGTTCTCCAGCACTGTCCTCAACATCTTTATCATTTTCATTGGCATCTTGAAAAATTAGGAAAAAGATAAAGTAGCAGAATATTTTATAATGTATTAACAAAATTAGCAATATACATGTTGAAGTAGCATCTGAAAACATTTCTGTACCTATAGACTTGGAATTGTCTGGATAGCGTAGGGCTAAATCTTTTCCAGGTTCAGACTTGGTGTCCTTCATCCGCATCTCTTTACACTCTTCAGGTGGGTGTTGTAGTTTCCTGACGTTATAAAAAAGTGACTGGTAACTTATTAGAAGAGAAGATGTAAAGTGTAAAACAGACATGGTGTGGTTTCTGGTATCAGACGAGCCGCTGTAGTCAGCGAGATGTTCCCGCTCTGCAGCGTTTACAGTGGAAACTGTTACAGTTTGTACAGTACTTATCTACAACCTTTGCAAATACAGTGGCTTAATGTGGTGATAATACCCCAGATAATTTTGTAATTCCCAAGATTCGCTAAAACGAATAAATAAAATTACCTGCACCGCGGAGTTGGAACGATATATAATAATAATCTGTACATAATATGAACCATAAAAGTTTTTCCACTGGGAGCATGTTGCTTGTCTCTGTGTTTGAAGCTGATTATCTTCATGTATCAGTATGAAAAGAAGGAGTGGTGGATGGTATTTAAATACTGTAGCACAGTGTGTGAGTACATTCTTTTGTATTATCTCTATTAGCTTGACATATATGGTCAGTAGATATTAATTTACGTACAACACATGAATGATACCTGTATGATCTGGACGTGTTTAGTTTCTTGACTACGTTTTACCCAGCATGAGAAAGTTGCTGTTGAAAAACAGATTTGACCTGGATGACTGAGAATCTGTATCAGTACTTTCAGCAGGCCCAGTCTAGCTCGTAGATCGTGCTCTGCACATGGAGGCCTGACTAAGTAATTCCATGACAGACAACTTGCCTCTTTTCTCTTCTTCCGTTGCCAGTGTCTCGGAATCCCTTGGCGAAAGGGTTATTGTCTATCTTCAGCTGAGTGATCTGCCAGACACAAACAGTGGTCACTCTCTTACACAGTGAGTAACACCTTGCCAGAGCTCGAAGGAGAGTGAAACGCGGTACCTTCTCGTTCTGATAGGCTGTCACTGCGATGAATTCCGTCTCAGGAAACACGAACGTCCTGAAGGTGCTGTAAGGCAGTTTGAGGAGGTCGTTTGCCTTCACTACATGAAATCGTGGCTGGTATTTGTGCATTGAGTTGAGAATCGTCTGAAAATGAAAACGAGAAAATAACATAATGATGTTAATGACTTTTGGATTCATAAGCACAGAATAGACTTAGAGTCAACATAACTGCGTAAATATATAAAACAAAAGATACATTTAAACTTACAAATCCGTGTTTGTCTGATATGTTGTTGGTCAGTTTCAGTTTGTGAAAGTTCACCACTTTAGACATCCACTGCTCCCCCGTGGTGGGACTGTCCGGGTGGATGTACATGCGTTTGGGCATCTCCGGATCTGCCTTCCCCGCCACCATCCAGCGGGAGTTATGAAACTTATATCTACAATCATCAGCCGCCACGATGTCCATCAAAACAATATATTTGGCCTTCCTATCCATGCCGGAGCACCTGGCCTTGAGTGGCGGAAACATTCGCCTGTGAAGTGAACAGAGAAGCACATTAAGCTTTCATCAAAACTTCCCACCGATGCGTAATGTTTCAGCATTCACTGTACCTTCCAGACTTTGTGATGACCATTTCTGTGCCGTATTTGTAGAACTGTCTCCAAAGCTCACCGGCTTCCAAAGAAGCATTCGGCTCATCTTCTGATAATTCGCCTCCACCCCCTTGAATGTCGGGGCACAAATTCGCAGGCAGCCCCGGAGGCGACGTCCGATTCGCCAGGTCCACGCTGGGATCTGACGTTAGGGGAGGTAGAGCGAAGCCGGGGAACAGCGGGGGTCCGGCCAGGGGAGTTTCTCGGAGGGCCGCAGCGTTGACTCTTTTTGGGAGGACTTCTTGTAGCCTTTCTTTGACGCACGGGTCCGAGACGCTGCGCATGGTCTCCGTAGGAAAAAAGTTTTACGCACGACACTGATCGGGTTATGATTTCACGGAGAGTTGATACCCACGGGATAAACGTTTCTGCATATTTCTAAAGTCAGTAAAACGCATTGCTTTTCCTCTGGGTGATTTGTCTCTGAAAACATTCTATCACAGTCCAGTGGCTCTGATGCGTCTCAGCCTGTGTCCAGGCTGGTTTGCTCCCTGACACGTTTGGACTGATGCTTTGGCAGTAGGTGGGGTTTCTGTGGTGTTGTTGCACTTTATGTGCAGGAAAACGCTGCCTCACGCTTCCTCACAAGCTGCTGATGCTGTAGTTGGAACTGAACTTTATTTATTCAGTTTAGGAATCACGTTATCAAACACCAAACCTGGACTAGATGCACAAATACAGATTATTAAGCACAAAAAATTGCATCTCATGCTTTATTTGAAGAGTTTTGTTTGTGCCTCCTCATCTCAGACCACCCCCCCCACACACACACAAACACACACCCTTACAAAACTGCTCAATCAATGAAATCTGACCACCAAAAATCCCAACAGTCTGACACAGACCCACATCATCCCAGTTCCCTGTGGTTCGCTGACGCGGTTCGTCTACGCACGCAGCGCTGTGTGGCGACAGTCTGCAGAGGTTCGTTTCTGCAGAGGAGCAGCCTCTGCCAGCGATTGTCCCGGCTGGATTAGGCACTGGGTTTGGTTACAGGAGGTTTATTGCTCAGCAGGTCCATGACAGCGCAGGAACGTCCCAGGGAAATCTTACTGTGAGTGAGAGCAGCAGGTTCGGGATTCATGGGCAGCACCGCAGGAGCTCTTATTTGCAGTTTATATATAGTTATGATAACATAGGAGGTGGCAATATATAGGAAATCACATCAAACTAGCTGCTAAAAACACACTAGTTTTTTTAATACGGTGTAAGGGATATTCCTAAATCTTAACCTACACAAATGCATCAATATTTTGCTTGATGGTTTGTTGTTGTTGTTGTTGTTTGTAGAATGCAACTAAAAGCTATGACAGAAAAGTGAACCACGTATTCAAATCTGTTACTGTTTTAGCATATTACACCAGATATGTCTGGTTTGGATTTCTTCAAATCTGAAAAATTTGCCCTGGACAGGCTGCAACCTGTTTGGTAGAGACATGCAACCATGATGCAGAGAATCTAGCTTTTTAGTTGTGATGAATGGTCAGCGCCGGTGGAAGAAAGAAGACATGCAACAAGTACAGGTGGAAGATAAGTACTCATGGAATTAAGCCTGAAAATAAAGACTTATGACGTAAATCTTGAGTTTTACACATTCCTATTTTAACTTCCATTGGCCCAAAACTCAACTTATAGCTGTGAACAGTTGTTTGTTGTTTTTTTTTTCTACTAGTATCAATATTTTGTGTTAAGTTTAGTTTCCATAGAAAGTATGAGCCATATATCATGAGTGTACTATACTCTATACACTACTAACATGTAACATGTACTACATGTAAAAACAATGCAGTTTCCATGATAACCACAATTCCTCTCACCCACTTTGTTGTGTGAGATGGTTACAACAACCTTTCGACCTGGCTAAGTACTCATCAGAAACAAATATTGTGACATGTCCATCAAATGAACACGAGTGAAGGGAAACAACCTCACACTTGTCTCAGCTAGACAGAGACTTGTGATGTATTGTCCCCCTGTTGTCACTATTATGTTTGTGTCAAACGGGGTGTCACAGCCTGCTGTTGCTTCCCTAATGTAGTCTGGGTTTATCGGCCCCATATCTTGTTCCAGTATCCATGCGTTCAGATTCTAACCCGGGTAGCAAATGTGAGGGGCAGTGGTCTTACCACAGCACTATCGGGGGCGATCTTTTATTTATTCTTTATTATAATGACACACATCCATTTGATTTACATGACTAGTTATGCATCTGTCTAACATTTGATCAGTTGATATTAACAGTAAATTGCTTAATACATGACCACGATCAACTGCGCTCAGAATAATGCAACTATATGGAAAAATGGCAACGATTTTAATCATTTGGAGTAAATCAGCAAATGTCTTTTAACATACCATAAATATGTATGTACACATATCATGGCCCTTGATGAAACTATGTTTAATACAGAGTGACAGCAGCTTTCTGAGAGGCTTGTGTTACAGCAAGGACATTTGCGTGAAATAAAGAAATACCTCAAACTGGACCCTTTGTTACAGCCTCCCAAAAAATCTCTGATCAGATGTCTAAGTAAGCACACGTCTTATCCAGAGGTCATTTAAGATGGTGGGTGGCAGAACTGTTGATGACCCAATCCTCTTTCTGGCAAAGAAGCAGAAGCAAAAATCCTGTCTGTCCATCAGCCAACTTCAAAGAGCCAGTCAGTAATCTGAAACAGGCCCCAGAATGATGGCAAACAACTCATCTGGCTGTTATTTGTGGGTTTGGCCCACAAGCTGCGTGTGAAACCTGTCACTGAGGATAAACCCCCAGATCTCCACTGACTCACTGCCCAGTTACACACTGCCCCTGGTAAAACCTTCTGAGAATGGGGATCTGGTCCATAAGTCAGGAGCTGTGATGCATGCAAGTGATGTGATCAGGATGTGTTGAAATGTCTGAAATCAGCTCAGTAACATTTTCAAGCTGTACCTAATATGAATGCACCATATACTGTTAACCACTGCCTGAAGGACAAATGTCTGCTCCCTATTTGGTTAGCACTACTTAAAAAGTTTCTCTTTTCTCAACCCAGTGACACATTCCTCTCCCGGTCTGATGACCGTGTCCCAATCCACAGGACACATGGACTCAGTAAAAGGTTTGTTACGTGTAAAAATGATGTAAACATGCTATGATTGCTGTGATCTTAAGTGTCACCATTCCAATTTCGCAGTTACTGGTCCTACGAACCTGCCCAGGGCTGCGTCTGCTGCTTCTTGTTGTATTGACCTCGGTTGCCAGATGACCACCTAACCTGAGTCTGGTTCTGCTGGAGGTCTCTTCTGTTAAAGTGCCTTGAATCAACGTTCATTGTGCTTTGGCGCAATATAAATAAATATTCAATAAGGTTGAATTGGATTAAATTGAATAGAATAGCAGGTTTCAGCAAATGTACACTCAACTATGCTCAGACAAACACATAGGTCCACAGCACACTCTATACACACACACACACACACACACACACACACACACAAGGCCCATTAAAAGCTCAATCACTGCTCTGTGGAGGATACTTCTGTCACCGGCTCTTACTGTTTCCTTCAGCAGCTTGTTCCGTGTGTTGTTTAGTACACCACAGGTTTCTTTCTTTTAAATGGACATATCATTGATTTTCATACTGTAGTTTCTATTAACTCTCAGATCAATAATTATAAGCAGAATCAATCCCAAAACTGCTTAAATAGAGAAGATAATAGTTAGTGTTTTGTCCTTTAACAGCTTCATACTAATGTTTGTTGACAGTCTTTGATCAGAATGTTAATTTATATTCAAAACGTCTGTCTTGTATCTAACAATCTCCATCACCGGGGTCACTGGAAAGTTTCTTAACCACTTTGGCCCCCGCTGTCTCTCTGACACCTCTCATGTTTGGATAGCTGAACGTTGATGAATGGTGGTAACAGGTTAGTGCGAGTAAGCATATTTGGAGGTGGGAGGACTGTAGTTTAACAGCAGCTCGAAGGTGCCGAAAGAGACATGGTCTCATCTGACATCAAACAGACGTACACAGGGGCCAAATGTCTGACTGAAGGAGCGCAAACAGACACTGTCAGACTGCAGCATGTATCCTCACCCCTTTCATGTCATGTCAAGTGACAGTTCTTTTTCCACTCAGTATATTTTATGGTAAAGCTTGTAGACCAGAAGTTTGAATGTTCAGTAGGTGAAGCTCATGAAAGAGGCTCATAGCAGGGTTTTAGATGGGCAAACAAACCAAAGAGGGTCCAAGAAGGCGGCCAGGTCCATTCACAATGAGACCTGTGAAGGTGCAGTGAAAGACAGAACATAAACACTGCAAAGTCACAAAACTGTAGTCGGTGAAGAGTTCAGGAGAGACCGAGTATTTCTGAGTGTGGTTGCCTGGCTTATAAGCAGCTGGCGATTGAGGCAGGTGAGAAGCAGGTGCACTGGGGGGGAGCAATGTGGGCCAATACGCAGTGCCAGCAATGTAGATAGTAAGATAGTGTTGAAGGCACTTGAGAATTCAAACATGACTCTCACAGTGCTAGTCACTGGTCCCATCAACCTGCCCAGTGCCTGTCTGTTGATGTCTGTTGCCTGCTGTTGTGTGTGTGTGTGTAAGGTCTACACTGTAAAGTGCATTGAGATGATTGTTGAGACTTGGCGTTATACAAATATAGTTGAATTGAATTAAAAGTGTGATTAACTCAATAAACACATTAAACAAACAAGTTCTTTACACACTGTCAGTGTGTGTTCGCTGTATTCGCATTATTAATGAACTGACACGAACAATGCATGTTCAAGTCTATAATCATTATTAATCATAATTATTAATTATTTATCAAGATTATTACAAAATCAGAATATATTTGCAATCAGAATGTCTTTACTATCATTGTAAGAAGTACAACAAAAAATCAAATTACCACTGAGAATCAGCCCAGAATCACAGGTTTCAGTAGATCGTGTCTTTGAACATGATTCATACCAGTGTGATTAAATCAGATGTGTGTTTCAGCAGGTAAACTTAAGGCCATAGGGATGAGCTGGGAGGTTGGAGGAAAGGATTCACAAGGTGGTGCTAAGCATTCCTCACATTGATGTATTTGCGCAGTAGGCCTGAATATCAACAAAACACAACAGTTCTGTCCTGTTGTCAGTTTCAACTTTGAGGTAACAACGTGCCTGTAATCCTCTGAAGATGAAAGTATTAAAATAAGAACCTGTTTTCCTGTAGATTGCTATTAACAGCATTACATGCTCACATCATTACACATGGGACAGCACTGTTGACTGATTGCACTCAGAGCAGGCTTTTAAGGAACTATTAGAAAAACTTATTCACTCCCATGGACCTACTCACCCCCTACCAAACCTTAGGCCAGCCCTTTGCCACCTCATAACCATTTTATACTAATTTACCTTTATTTGACTTAATCAAAAGCTAGTTGGCTTTATTATGAATCACTGCACATGCAAAATAATTAGCTGTTCAATAAATGTAATAAAGTAAAGTTACATGTTGTCTGTGGGATTTCCTGTGTGCCCAACAACGACCAGAAATCATGTCTACAACAATGGTATGAACATAGGTCACCATAACCTTTGACCTGTGTTCATCACTTATTCCAAGTGGATGTTTATATCAAATACAACAAAATGTTACAAAATTCTACTTATAAAAAATGTGCATAGTAAAAATTGATGTCAGGCTAAAGCAGCGGTAAACTGACTGACACAATGACACATGTCCACACACACTTTTGTAAGAAGAAAGGTTTATGCAAAGAAAAAAAAACAAATCAATGTAATGTTTCCAACATCACCAACAACATAAATCAGTTGTATAGGAAGGTGAGTGGAGAAACAGGATGAGAAAGGGCAGTGGGAGGTGGAGGCAGGAGGCCCATGGAAATCAATTTTGACACATTAGAACTATTAGCTTATTGAAAGCTGAAAGATGGATTGAAGACTGGATCTGGAGAGAGCTGTAGCATCTCCCCTTATCAGCTCTCTGGAAAGTGATGATGTGTGAGGAGCTCCACCTACGTCCTGCTGCATCCTCGCTTTGTGTGCATTCACATAAAGAATCATACATGAGGGCTGTCTGCATAACATTTCATTTATCATTAAATCCTATAAAGCTTCTTCATACAGTGTGCTAAATCTGAACAGTGTTTAGGTGATGGACGCCTCAGCACGTCATTCATCCACCTGTCTTCAAGTTCAGTGCAATAAAGGGAACATCAGCGCACTTTCCAGGATAATTTACAGAAGCTGGCAGACTGTCGCTAATTTTCTGGAGTAGCCTGAAGAAGTCAATATTTTTAGTAGGAAATGTTCTGTGCATTTACAAATGTGCTCAAAAGCTATAGACGACTTCCTGTTACACAGCCAGGAAGCTGCGTGGCTTCTGTTTCCTACACAGAGGACGTGTTTAGGTAACACACGCTTGAAGACAAAATGGTTAGTAAATGAGTGTTTCAATTAAGAAGATGTGTTTTCCTTTTTGTCAGCACAAAAAGCTGATGGGTGGGGTGGAGTGAATATCCCATTAAAGTGTGTCTGCAATGAGCAACGGCCATAATTCAGCCTGCTGACTGCTCTGACCACATTCTCCCCGGCCTGTGGATTTGAATAGTGTGAATATTTATGTCCAGAGGTGTTTGCCTGTTCTTAATGTGTGCGTTTTTTAAGCAGACAAAGAGGATGTTTACTGTCTGCTGTCAGTGATCATATATTAACAGAGGCATGTTCTGCCAGAGGAAGCATTAAGGTCTCTTCATTATTTAATAATTCGCCCACTTCACACTGTGGGCTTGTCAGGAGGCTGGTACACACTGGGTTTACTGTGCGCTTTGTGTGCTATACGCAAACACACACATACACACCTGCAGTGTTCATTTATCAGTGCATCGGTCATATGATTGATGCTAATAGATCACATTCAGGTGATGTCATGGTGAGGAGACAGAAAGGCTTTTCTGGGCTTTGTAACAGAAATGTGTGAGGTGCTGTCAAAGTCCTCTGTTATCTGGACTGCCAGCAGTGCACACATATTTGCTTTCTTAAAGTTTGTGAGTGAGGCTCACCCTTCTAACCAATCAGAGAGTTTCAGTCATTTCAGATTTATGAGTCAGCTTTGCAGCATCTAATTTATTGCAGCTTCCCAAATGTTGCACAATAGCTTCAAGACACAATTTAGAATTATTCTTATTCTGCCTACAGTCACTTTGAGAAACTTTACTTGAACCCATATGATGTATTACTAATATACAGTACAGTAAATAAGAAGTAAAGGAAAAACATGGAACAGTTATCCCCTCGGCGCTGACAATTTGGCCAATTGTCAACTTGGACACAATGAATAGCTGATTAGATTTTGGTGACCCAAGCTCAAAGTTTAAGAACATACTGACCTAATGTTCAGAAAGTTCTCGTGGCACTCTTGCGAATGCAATGTACCGTATAAAAGATGCTTCGAAGGAATTTCTCCAACATTCTCCAAAAAAGTGTCTACTTGGAGTCAGTAAGTTTGTTTTTGGTGGCCATAGGTCAAAGGTCAAGGCCTGTTCTCATCTTGAGAATTAATATGTCAGGAACTTTACTTGTCTGTTGTCTGGCACAAAACAACTGCTTTGACTCTTGCATAAACTTATGATATGAGGTTAGGCAGATGCACATAAACCACAATGTTACTGGTACAAGCATAGAACCCAAATGTGGTAACTCTTCAGTTCAGCTGGTGATTCAGCCTTTCTACTTACTATCAGTAAAGTACGTTTGTTCGGCTGCTCCATTTTAGGTTCACCACAGCAGATCACTCTGCATCTATGATTTGGCAAGGATTCATGGCAGCCCTTCCCAACATCGGCACCAGCACTAGGAGGGACCAGAGTGCAAACTGCCAACCCTTAGGTTCTTAAACAGTTAGAAATTGTCACCAGCCTAACCTGCGCTACTAAAACACAGAACTACATGTGCTATATATATGTGTTATCAGAAATAGGGCAAAGCTGTTCTTGTTTCTTCATTTAAAAACCTGTACAACACACATACTGTAGGTTGCATTGCTATGATGCCTTCTCTTAGCCTCAGAAACACTCACCCCCAATCGTTTACACCAGAACAGGTGTGGATGGCTGTAATAAAAATTAACACTGACTCTGACTGTGACCAACAAATATTAAAATACCTCTTGACCTTGCAAATGGGGATTACAATGCAAGTCGGCCCCAGCGGGAAGCGACTGCTCAAAGCATGCCCTGCGATCCTCTCTGCACTCAATAAGCTTTGGCAGAATTTGTGGCTCTACAGACGATGCAATGGTGGGTGTGTCAGTCTCTGCCCCAGATTACAGGATGGCACAAATGGTGATTGCGTGGGTGGCGTCAGGAGAGGTGCTAGACACTGATGTTTCAGGTTTCAAGGTTCAGCTGGAATTCTTAGTGTAAGTACCTAATATCATCCCAAGGGACGAATACAGGAAATACTGAGCGCCTCAAGTCACCACAGAACCATAAACGCCTTCATGTTTGCACTCTTATTCCCACTCTGTGTCTTTGTTTGTCTCAGAGGAGCAATAGCATCACCCTAAACTTGAACACTATTACTATAATTCCTTCCAGGATCCTGTCGCAAGCCTGGCGTCCACCATCACACGTCAATACTTGGCTCAGTCCATTAATTGAACCACTCTTTTATGAGACAACAGTGCTGGGTGAGTGAGCAGGCGGGCTCAGCAAAGATCTTCTCATTGTTTTATTTAGTCATTGATATCTCTTTTTGCAACAGAGTCTAATGTAATTCACAGTCAATACACGATACATGTTTCCCGTGTTAATGCACATTTTGGAAAATTAAATCCATAACATTAATGATTATCTACTTGGTTGTCCTATGATCAAAAGACATCAAAGCAGTCATCCCACTCTGCATATGCATTACTATGCCATCCTACACTACTTTACAATATGGCACACAAAAATGTGAGGGATGGCCTGATCATTATATATCATTATAATACATAATGATAAAAAGTATCTGTAAATCTGAATTCTTATTATTATTAATACCAGGTCATTGATATGTTGCACACAATCAACAATTCATGTACATTATATAAACAACAATAAGTTCCCCTGTGAAGGATTTCTGTCCATCCAACTATCTGTTCTTGCAATTTGATGACTGCAGCTTTATTACACTTTTTTCCGGCACTCACAGCACTAGGTTCAGATTAAAAACAGATCATGTTTTGATGTAATAGAACAAATTGCAACTAGGTGAAAACACTCACACACAATCTGTATATTAAACTTTATATTTCTCTAAACATAAACAAAGTCCTTTTATTGCGTAAACATGCAGGCACATAGAGAACATGCGAACTCAACAGGGAAAGGCCCCCAGCTGACTGATGGAGACAGCAGGTTTTGGAAATATTTAGTCACCACTACTGGAAAACATTAAGCAATCAATGCAAAAGTATTAGTAAAATGTATATTTTAGTTTTACTCTATAAACTACTAATAACATAACTCCCAACTTTCCTAATACAAATATTATCATTTATAGCATTTATTTGCAGAAAATAAAAAAGGTTAAAATATGAAAAAGGTCCAGTGTTTTCAAACCTAAAATAATGCAAAAACAAATTCATATTCGTTTTTTCATAACACATTTCTTAACTTAGGAAGTGCTAAGAAATCAATATTTGATGGAGTAACACTAATTTGCAATCACAGCTTTCATGCAATGGTTTCTTAAGTTTTGAGCTGTGTTTGAAGCACATACATATTAGAGGTAAATATTATTAGAGTAGCCAGAGATGCCTGTTCATCAGGAATCATCCTAAAAAATAGACATGTCTTGAAAAATTGGTGATCTTAGTAAATATTCAGACAGACAGAAATTGACAGTAGTTTAAAGCACTTTTGATAATCAAAACTAATTAATGTTACAGATAAAAGATGAAACGTAGTTTTAGCAAAGTTGCTGTTTATTGTCTCATTTACAAAATTCATTACTTACTTGTTTTTATACTATCCTGAGCTAACTTGAAGGGGGCATCAGGCTACAATTTGAATGCTGATTTGGTGAATGATCTGTGAACATTTTCCACCACTGCTCTTGTGGCTGGTCTTTTCTACGGAGGAAGTCTTAATTTGAAAATAACCGGAAATGTAGATTTTCTTCCTCGCTCGCCTGAAACCACGTGACGTAGATTTTAGAGCGAGCGTAAAGATGGTTGTTACTGTAAAGAAGCCAAGTCTGTGTAGATTAACAAATCGCTGGTCCTTGTACCCAATGTTTCACCTTAAAAACATCCGTGAATTAACATGTGTGTTTGTCGCCATTTGTATTTTGATAAGCCACTCGCTGGCAGACGACCAGGAGTTTTTGGAGGACTTTTTGAAGCGAGAATATTCTCTGGCAAAGCCGTACCGCGGTGAGTTACCAGTCAACCAACTGTTAGCTAACTAATGCAGCGTCAACTTACCGAAACTAAGTTAATAATAACACTTCCTAATGAGTATTCAGCTCAATTGAGCCCAATTCTTGAATAGCAAGTGCTGTAGTCACGTTAGCGGATGAGTCAGTAATTATTAGTCAAGAGGAACTTTGTGCCTTTAGACACTTGTGATGACACAACTTAGCTAATGTCACAATACGGGAAATTCCAGCTACAGATGGCACACACATAAAAAAACGGGTAATATTGAAAACCTCAAAAAAATAAAAAAAAAGTAAATTAACAAGCGATGAAAGTTAGTTTTACTCTACTCAGAGCAAATTGACTGTCGCGTACGACGTGACGGCGCTTTTATTACAAGTGCAATACCACGTGACTGATGACGCCCAAAGCTACATGCGTCACTGCAGCTTATGAAAAAAACCGATGTGTTGCTTTAATGTCACAGGAGATAGTGTAATAGATACTGTTGGACAGAACCTCAATAGTAATAACCTGCTATTTATGTGATGCACGTTTTAAAAGCTGCACTTGCTTTGTTTTAAAGCAAGTGCAGTCCTATCCTAACCACTTTTCCACTCAGGGTGCACCCTGCACAAGGTGACATGACATATACAAAACACACATAAAAGGACAGACCACCAGTCACACCTGTGGATGATTCAGGGTCACTAATCAACCCTAGCTAATCTTTGGGAGGTGGGAGGTAGTATGTACTCTGGTGGTAATTATGTCCTGGTTGCTCAATTGGTGGTTAAAAAGGTTAATATAACGTAAAAAGTATTCATTAAGTTCTGATGTTTTGCATAGTTGGATGACTGCCAAAATGCTACCGTTTCCACTGCTGTGATTACTGTGGCTAACAGGTCTACCACCGTTTAACAGGTTTGGGCTTCGCTAGTTCTTCACAGTGGGATCTGATGGGCACTGCAGTGGTAACACCGGACTATGTGAGGCTGACCCCAGACCTGCAGAGCAGGCAGGGAGCGGTGTGGAGTCGAATTGTAAGTCAACAAACTACACACTACGCACGTGGACTCCTTGTCAGGGCCCACTGGAATTTCACATTTCTACACTTTAAGTTATTGTATTCTACCCCACACACCGTTAATAGGACCACTTCTCATGACTGTTTTATGGAAATTTCATGTTGTGTAGAGGATTTTTGTGGAGATAAAACATTTATATTAAACTAAGTTTTAAAAACAGGATACAAAACGAGAGCATATTTCCTGGTTGTTGTATATGCTGCACATGAATAAACTGCGTTGCTTCGTTTCTGTTGTTTCCTAGCCTCTCTTCCTGCGGGACTGGGAGCTCAAGGTGCACTTCAAAATCTCAGGCCAGGGAAAGAAGAATTTTAATGGTGATGGAATGGCCATCTGGTTAACCAAAGATCGCATGCAGAATGGTAGGAAGGGACTCTACAGATGTTCAGTAGCTAACACAGTGTGAACCAGCAAAGCTGCCATGGTTAACAGTTCGAAACAAAATGTTTAATGTCTTACTTTGCTGCCTCACTGGAATCACTACCGTACCTATGTGTTGTTTCCTTGCAGGTCCTGTGTTTGGCAACATGAACCAGTTTGTAGGACTTGGAATATTTGTGGACACTTACCCCAATGCAGAGAAGACCCATGATGTGAGTGATAGTTGATATGTGTCTATAAATAAATTCTCCACCAGAGCCTCCCAGTCTTGAGTGGAGTTGAGTTTACATGAATTACTAGGTGCTACCGATACTATAACTAAGGGTGTAATGATTCTGAAATCATGACACACATGTCCACACTCATGTTGGTTCTGGAGGAAAGAACCATGACGCATCCCCTGATACATCCCTCTCACAAAATGTAACACAACATATCATTTGCCTTTCTGTGGTGGGCAGTACACAGTGTTGGTCAACAACTTTGTACTGTCCCTGAACAATTCATAGAGTTTAGGTCATCCATGTTGCAAACAGTGAAAAACCAAACAAAAACTGAGCCGAACAAAGAAACGCCTCTAATTGCGATTGAGAAGTCATATTTCATATTAAAGAATCATGTCATCTCTTTACATGCATTTGAACAACATGGTTTTACATTGTTGTATGTTTGGCTTATTCCTTCCCACAGAGGGCTTTCCCATATATATCCGTGATGCTTGGGAATGGGACCCTGTCATATGACCATGATCAGGATGGACGGTCCACTGAACTCGGGGGGTGCACGGCTTTGGTGCGTAACACGGTTCACGATACGTTTCTCCTCATCAGATACTCAAACAACAGATTCACGGTAAGAAGGAGACAACCATCAGGTTTGAAACGGTTAAAAACAACTCAGTAATATCTGTATAAGAACTACTCTGACTAGTACTTTGACTTACTCCACCTCCAGCTCATGGTGGATGTTGATGGTAAGCAGGAATGGAAAGAGTGTGCTGACGTCACAGGACTGTGGCTACCTACAGGCTACTTCTTCGGTGCATCCTCTGCCACTGGGGACCTGTCAGGTATGAATTATATGAAGGTTGCTCGACCACAGGGGACCTATGTTCAACTCATTTAAACGAAACTTTGAGAGACGCAGATTAGGTTTTCACCTAAGATCACAGGTCATCTGAACACTGAAAGAGTAGAAGAAGTGAATTACTAACTTGTTCATGTTGCTCTAGATAACCATGACATCATCTCCATGAAGCTGTACGAGCTGATGGTACGCAGGAATCCAGAGGAGGAAGAGGAGGAGGTCACCGTACCCAGAGTCGACAACATGGAACAGTTTCAAGGTTAGATGCAGCGTGGCTGCTCAGCTCTGCTCTCTATGCTTTCCTTTTTGGTTAGATTATTTTGTTCTTATGTTTGGGAGCTTTCACTCACATCTCAGACTCTAAGGAGTTGTTACCCACAGGTTACACCGTTCTAGACAATGCTCTTTGTATCATCTCCACCTGCCTTTTTTGGTTCTCCATCATGCAAAAGTTCTGATTAATATCTATTGGCACCCTTAAAGTTCCAAGCTAACTGAGGTAATATCCAAAGGTGATGTAAAAAGAACTGCTGACTTCTGATTGGTCAGAGAAACGTTACAGCCACATCTCTCATTCATCATTCTCTCTGAAACAAAATGTGTCTCCTTGCTGTGATAAACGGCGTACTAGAGAAACACGTGCAGCATTTATTTCACCACCGAGTACCATAAGCAGTGAAGCTGCAGCATTATCAGCAACATAATCAAAAGTAGAGATCACTGCTCTTGTCTGGGTAACACAGTAAAAAATGAATTAAGAACTAAATCAGATGCAGCTGTTGTATGAACTTGAACAGATCCCTCATCTCTTTGCTGATGATTTCTCCTCCCTTTCAGTGGCTATTGAGGAGGAAGGAGGAAGCGCAGTCACGTTCTTCTTCACCATCCTCTTCTCCATCTTGGGCGTGGGAGTGCTGGCAGTGGTAGGACTGGTGGTTTACGGGCGCTGGAAGGAAAACAGACGCAAGCGCTTCTATTGACCCAAGACCGATCGATCCCATGCAGGTTTTCAGAATGTATGTTTCTTCCTCAGCAAACGTGACAACGATGCAAAGGTTGTCGTAGCTTTACTGAAACCCTGGAATGAACTGAATGAACAACGCACAGGTCTGAGGCTCAGTGCCAGGACACCATGCAAACAGCCACGATGAACAGATAAAGAGATCAAGCTGTGAAATTATGTTATTAGTGTTATGAGATAGCTGCTCTAGTGTTTTTTTTTTGTTGTTTTAAAATCATCTCAACTGAAAACATCCCATCGCACTGACTGACACACTGTAGATTTCAGATGAACCACATCTTCAGAATGAGTTGTAAAATCCAATGCTGTGTGTAGTTTACTGACCTCGTTTTTACAGGACTTCGTGGGAGTGAAGTGCTACTGAAGTTTAAGTACCTCTTGCTGCCTCTTGATGCTGCCAGTGTGCAGCTGTAATTTGACTTACGGACCAATCACTCTGCAGATCTGAGCTTCTATAAGTGTGCACTTTGTAGGCAGCAGGCAAAGCGTGTATGTCAGCTTATGCTATGATCCATGATCCAACACACTCTGCTGTACATCTAATCACTGTTTCAAGTGCCTAGACAAACGCTCTCTGTGTTGCACCCCTCGCATGTTTGAGCTTTCATCTATTCTATTATTTATTTGGAGTCATCACTGGTAAACGAGAGCCATATGAGATATCCTGGACTGAAATGTGAGTCATGTGAAAGTGTGTTTGTTATGGCGTAACTCATGATAAAGTTTAAAGATCTCTCATAATACGAGCTCGTGCCTTACTCCTGTCATCCAGCAGGTGATAATCGAGGCACAGCTGTGTTTCGTGATTTCCCCCCACGTATATTTCTACAGCAGTGTTTCCCAACCCTGGTCTTTAAGGCACGCTGTCCTGCTTGTTTTCCAACCACTCCCGCACCAGGTAATCAGCAGTGAGGACCAGGGTTGGGAAACGCTGCTCTACAGAATGGAAACGTTTAACCACGGTGTGACAGAAGCCTGCAGACAGGCAAACTAACAGATCAGTACAGAGCAGTGCGTCTATCTGTTTCACGCCTCTGACATATAACGTTCACATTCTTATGAAGTGGCTCCATTCATTGTGTGCTGATATGATTTCAAACCTATCCCCACTGCTACAGTTTAAGCTTCTACATTCCAAGTACGGTCATTTTATTTTACTCTTCTGATGCTATTTGATTTGTTCTATTTAGACACTAAAAATAATATTAATAAATTATCGCAGTGCTGTTGGTTGACCAGACAGGCGATTTAGAAGTGCGTGTGTCCAGACTCATCTTTAAGTCCAAGTGATAATGGAATTTCTTCAAGCTGTTTGTGAGACATACATTTATAATATATTTTAGAGACACAGTGAATAGTTTTTGGAGAGTAGCAGTAGCAGCCTGGTAGCTCAATGGGTCAGACATGCGTGCTCACAGTCACCTGTGAACACCAAACTCTGAGATCACAATAATGAAAAGGATGGACGACCCGAAACAGTGTAATCCAGCTGTGGCAGCAACAGTCAGGGTCAGAGAGAAGTTTTTTAAACCGAACATCTAAAGTCGGAAAGATGTTTCCGATTCCAGGGATGGTTTCTAAGTTACATCAGCACTTCTTTGTCAGTGTTTTCAGACTGCTGGTCTCTCCCGACACATTTTGTATTTTTCGAAAGAAAGGACAACAATCAGAGAAGGAACGTAAAACCCAAGCTTTTTTTACTGTACACAAAAAAGTATTTATCTCCCTTAGAGAAAATGAACTGACAGCGATTCTGACAAAGCACTGACTGAATTCATTATTTGAAGAACTTTTTCCTGTAATTAACATTGAGTTTGTTTGTAGGCTAGTTTTCAGGTTTGAAGTCACTTCAGTCAGTAGTTGACTGTATTTGTCATTTTACCTGCTGCTCTTTCAACCTTTGTAGACTGTGTCCAGTGTTATTTCTTTTTTTCCTCTAATTCTCTATTTAGATGCTTAAAAACTACCACTAAATACCAAACCACTTTTCATAATCACTGAATTTACCATAAGCTTCTGTCCTGTGGTCAGTTTTTTAATAATATTATTTTTAAAGATCCCCTGTGTCTGAACAAATGTAGACAAGAAGAAAATGTTCTTCTTGCTCCCGCGTCTCTTCCAATAAAAGTTCCTATGGTGATTTTTTTTTTCTTTTTCACAACTTGATTTTTGTGAAAAATGTATTTAAAAAACCTAAAAGAAAACTGAATGCAAAGAGTGTTTTTCATATTCCCCTATTATAGAGCAAATAAATTCATGAAATGTGATATAATTTTCAGTCATAAATATAAACACACACTTCTAAAAGGCTGCGAGTGACTGTGGAAAGAGTTGGTGAAATAACAATAACATCAAGTTCTTCCAGTAGCTGTGGGTTAGACCTGCATTCAGGAGGAACCTTGTATGATTCTGAGAGAACTGCTCGGCTCAGACACACTCGGGTGTTAACATCTCTCTAATGTCATTCCACAGAACCTCTGGCTTGAGATCTGGGCTCTGAGGAGACCACTCTGTAGCACTTAATAACTTATTTTTAAGTGACTGCTAGCTCCAAACCACACCTCCATTGTCACTGGGCTCGTAGGATTTAAACTGTATGCGAGCAGCTCCTGGGCGTCAGTGAAGACAGGTGAGAAGAGGTGCGACATGGTGTATTTCAGTCTGTTTGACCAGGTTTGTCTGTCTTACTTCTTCCTCCATCACTCTGGGTCTGTTCAAGCAACACATTAGAGACCGTACGTTTAGAAGGATTGGGTTCGTTGATTTTGTAAAAACCACAACATTGTTAAGAAGTAGTGCAATTCCTTTTTTCCTCCTTTGGTATTGTATTGTAGTGTTTCAAGCATGCGTGTGTTGATCATGTCCATGTTAAATTCTTTATTCTCACCCCCAGTGACAACACCATTAACACCACTAGATGGAGTCCAAACTCTAAACTAGCTTGATGTTTTATGCTCTTTCTCTTGTCGTTACACTGTCGGCCTGCTGTAGTAGTGGTGTTAGTCCCAGTGCTGCTGTGAAGGCGGTGTACAGCTGTGGTGCTCACACACTGAAAACTAATACTGGAACAAAAGCAAAAAAAGTACAGACACATTTTATATTTTGGACTGAGCAAAAATGACTGAGGACACTTTTACTCTTAGAATTACTTAACTACTGCTGATGACAACACCCGAGTCCTTACACACAATACAGGACGTCAGAACAACACACAAAGCTCCTGTGATGCAACACAAAATAATCCCTAATATGTCTAAAGGAGTCATGATGCAGACAGTGTTGGCGACATGTGACAGTGAGGTGCACACACACACATTTAAATGAGATTTTTATCAGGCTCGGTTTCTGTAATCATTATGAATGAAGGCGGGCCTAAACTGAACCACCAAACTCCACCACTCGTTAGGACGAAGGCAGTGTGGTTGATGATGCAGATATAATACCTGGTTCTGTAATATCATATAGAAACGGTGAAGTAGACATCTCAGCAGTACTTGTTGACAGTGTAAAAAACGATCATCCAGTGTATTGGAGATACAAACTGCCAGCAGCTACGAGCCATCAGTCTGGATTACTGCACTGTGTGATTGAGCTCACTTGCAGGTGGGAGTTCTACACCTGTGGCTGTGAGCTGAGTTTGATAATGAGGCTATTTAAAAAAGCATCACGGATTGTTTGTCGCTGGACTAAATATTTGTCACCGTGAGGAAACCTCTCGTGCTGGGACGTTAGGCTTGATTGATGCCTCTGATGATTTCTCCTGAGACATTTGCAGCATACCATCTCCCTTCACCTTGATTTGTCAGCATCATGGCGCACACTGACATATTCAGAGCTGCTCTCTTCACTAAATGTTGTGGAACAAGTGGAACGGGGGGAGGTTTGAGTTTTCCAGACTCTCTCCAATCCAGACTCGGTTAAACAGGATGAGCTGTGTCTGGATTAAAAACTCGCTTTTGTAGTAATACATAAGCTGTGTCCTCGATCCCTGCCACTGCCACTAAAATCTACACAGTATCTGCTGGTGTGTTCACCATGGACTAAACACCACGTCTTTTTTACACACTGCACAAGACAAGTTTTATTTAAAATATAAGCCGTAGAATATATGTTAAACATGAGAATTGAATTCAAATCAAGAAGAGGCCAACTGCCTCCCTTAATGCTGGCTTTGCCCCTCAGCTTCCGCCCTTTTGCTTGTAAACTTCCTCCACAGCTCCAGTATGGGTGAGTGAGAGGTGTGTGACTGCGTGTGTGTGAACGGTGAAATGAGAAGCTGTGTAAAACACAAGTAAGAAAGCGAAGCAGATCCTTTACCTACAGGAGATGAAATTAGTTTCAGCTAAAACATTTTTCTACAGAATAAAACACACAAGCATGAAGCAACGTAGCACCACTAGGTGGGAGCATTGTGCAGCACAGTGAACAGCACCTTTGTTCTAAAATGTGGAACGTGACAAACAAAATACTACACTTGTAGTGCCAGCCTTAAAATCCATATCAGAATATCAATATATTTATTCTGTACTTTTCAAAATAAAAGTGTCACTACGAAACACTGCTGTCAGATGGCAACTATCAGAACTCTGTGGACAGTTGCTTCAGGAAGATGATAATCTATCATCCAAAAACTTTCCTTTCCAGAACACTTCACAATCGTCCAAACGGTGATAACCAGGTGCGTGCTGTTTGTTTTCATCACCCTTGAGACGTGTCTGCACAGTAATTGGAGTAAACCTGTGGCTAATTGAATGAATTCGTCACACACCTGTGTGCATGGAGGTGTCACGACGCACGCTGCAGGCTAGGACACAAAGTGACTCTAAAGTAAGTAGGAACAGGGCAAAAAGTTTGTTTTATGAAACAACATTTAACCACTACTGTTAAATCTGTTGGACTGTGGGTTAAGTCCAGGTGAGTCCAGTTTATACTGTACATCAGTGTGTTACAGCTTTGTAAAAAAGCATCTTTATAAGTAATTTTGTGTGTTTGAAGTAAAACAAGGAAACACTCAAGCCTGGATCTTCTACCATCTTGCTTTTAGACACATTAGTGATTTGATTCTTCATCCTGTAGAACTCCTCCTGCTCCTCCTTTCTCAGCGCTCCAGCATGACCCATATTTAACAGTAAAAACAAAGCAGGTCAAATAGGTAGCTAGGTCAGTACACACAACAGCTGAAGTTGTGAATCCCTCTGCTTTCAGCACCTCTTTCTGTGCTGTCCACACTGCTGCTGCTTCTCCACAGGGAACTGAACCAAACTGAGGTTGGAAAAAGGAAGACTTAAAAAACATTGTTTTTATTCTAGTTTGTATCAGGGAGACAAGCTCCAGTGTTTTTTTTCCAGGGTCTTGCATCAGGATTGCTTTCAGTTGGATGTTTATCAGGGTCCAAAAGTATAAAGTGAAATCCGTGAGTGTCTGCAGCATTACAATGATCGTTATGATGATGACACATGTTATTGATGCACTTAGGGAAATAGTTGTTGGACAGACGGTACCTTCTAACAGTTTGAAAATAAAGAATATTATCATCTGAATCTAGGGCATCAGGAAGAAAGTAATCAATATTAAGTCCAATGTCTGCCAACAGAACTGGCACACTCCACTTCTCTTTATCCCTGTACAGAGTGATATGAGGTTGGGCCATTTTTAGCACGATTGAAGCTGCAATTTCGGGGACAGTAGCCCTCCACTTGTTCCCTTGACCCAATTACTACCTCCCTCTGTAGAACTATTTCTAGTTTGACATCCTTACCATAGTAAATGAATGAGCCCCGCATTGTCCTGCTCCACTATCCACTCACTTCTCAGAAAAAGATATTAGCTTTATGGCAGCATATGTCTCCCAATAACCCCATATATGCCTCGGCGTCGATGGCACCCTCACCAATATGTGAATCATCCATGCTGTGGACACCACTGCGCGTACAGCTCAGGCTAACAGGCATGTGTTTAGGGTTGGTCAAATTCAAAGTGACATTGGTGCTCGAAGAAAACCAATCCAAAGATTTGTCACAAAAGATTTCTTACAGTTCATTAATCAGAATCAGAAATACTTTATTAATCCCTGAGACTGTTGACGTACAGCTGGTGTTGATGGATACCTCGGAGTAAAAATAAATTTTGTTCAAGTTTGAGGGTAAAAAAAATCAAGACGTAAAGGTTGAGTTGAGACTGTCTTCATGTCTGATTAACATCTTTTGTAGCATAGGAATTGTTTTAACATTGAATCTGTGTATAAATGATTTCCAAAGAAGAATTTGAATAATTTCAATAACCAATGTGCCAACAATTTGATCACTGGTAGAAAGCAACCAGGTCTCGGCTATAAAGTCAAACACAGCAGCCATAAGAACCTGGAGAGTTAATGAACTGCACGGGCAGCAGCACTGTCACTGGTGCAGGTTCCAGCTGGACAGCAGTGATGGGAATATACGGGAATTTAACAGGATTTACATAGAAATAGGTCAAATCTCACTCTCATCTCAGGGATACTGACAGTTTGACATGAAACAGGTTTTTCTTTTGAGTAGTCTCTCACCATCCCAAGTCACTTAAAGAGCAACAAAGTTTCTCTGCTAATTAGTGATCATTTTGGACAATCAATATATTTTGCAAAAGCTATTTGTTATTTTAACCAGTATGATATTTAGTAACGATGGGAATAAAGCGCTTTATCCTAATCATACAGATTCGGGATCAGATCACACTGCTTGTTAACTGGCTTTAACTCCGTCTTGAACTATGCTCCATTCACCAAATCAAAGCAGAATCGTGCACTTAGGAATAAATAAGTAACAACTAGACTCTACTTACTCATCACTTTATCCTAAGTCAGTATGTTGAACTAGGATAATGATAAATGACATGTCAATAGATTCCACAGAACTCAACACATGGATGTGTAGGAATCAGATGAAAAGCACAAGGAGCTGGGAAAACCAACACAGCAGGCAGACAACTTCCCAACCTGCACGTGGGAATGAGCTGGTATTTACACTGAGGAAGTAACTGGGCAGTGAGCAGCAGGTGAGTGGAAATGGAGGGAAAGCCAGGGGACATCTGGTGTCTGGATGGGTAACAATCTATGGACATTTCCTGAAGAAGGTGAAGAGGAGGAATGGGAAAGAACAGAATAGTTAAACCAACAGAAATGCTGTTCAGCAGCTGTGTTTCTGTGAAGACAATGAAATCAGTAAATTATGGCTTAATGTGGATCATAAACATCATCACTGGAAAAACATTTCAGGTCAAAAAAAGAAAAAGAAGATAATATAATTGATCATAAAACACTCGGAGGTAGAAGAGTGTTGCTGCTCAGCCCTGAAGCCAGTATCGTTGCTCAGACTGTTCCTGTCTTAGGTCCTGCTGCTCTTCTGGCTGGATTTGGACTGAGACTGTCTGCATATCCCTCTGATGCACAAGTCCCCACACTCTCCGATCTTTGGATTGCGCGTATCGGACAGTGGATTTACACTGTGTATTCAGAAGAGGGAAACATCCTGGATATTTCTGTTTTGATTTAAAGATTTCTGTTTGTGGATTCAAATTGTATTAATAAAGAATTAAATGTCTGGATTGGGTGCATCTGTTTGCAGAGGATTTTGTGCTGAAGAGAAATTTTGGGTTGAGTCATAAATAAGAAAATAAATCAAACGTATAATGACACGTTAACCACCTCTATGTATTTATATCATATTAATTTGGTGAAGTCTTGCATTTAGCAGAACAATATAATTTTGCATGATTTATTCTGTATTCCTTTTTTTAACATGCATACACAAAAATCTAAATGTATATAAATATTCACACATGCAATATATTGTATTTTGCCCTTTTAACACTAGTCTACGATTTTACTGCACCGGCCGTTCTATATTTCACTAAAGACCATGACAGATAGTCAAACTTCAGATGATAGATATATGCATTTAAGCTGACACTGTCTGCATCCTACAGTGTCTATATTTACATCCTTGGCAGGTATAGGCAGTTTTGCCTTTTCATTGCTCATGCCAGTGCTGTCAAAGAAGGAGCAGGTCTATAAGAGACTAATGATAAAAATAGCATCTACCAGATCAAAGTCTGTCGATTTTAGTTCAGTGATGCTTGTAGGGTGAGGTAAGAAGTTGTGGTGGGGGCGGGGGGACTCGAGATGTGCGTCACCCACTCGTCAGATATCTAAAAACAGCTCCACAGACATGCGGACGACCCTCATGACCACCGTCACGCTATCACTGATAGCACCTATCTGCCGGGTACAAAATCTGCTGCAGATTATGATGGAGCATGTTTATTATGGACAATTTTCATGCAACCCCTTCAAAAGAAAAGCCAGAGTGGGACCATTAGTCTGAGGCTAGGTGGGAATGACTGACTGAAAGCAGCTGGTCTGATTATTACTGGTAGTTGATTGGTAGTTATTATAAAATGTATGAGAACTTATGTCACTCATCATCACTCATTTTAAATGTCAATACAGCCAATCTCACGGCACATCCACTGCAGTTAAGCAGCATTTGGTTCACCGTGTTCTCTGGGTCCTCTGGGAACATATGTCCAGTTCTAAACTTAAAATCTAGCTCTGCTGTATGTTTGATGACCTTGATTGACATTTCAATTATTGTCAGTATCAAAATTGCAATGTTTAGAAATATAAATATTCTTCAAAACGTCTCCTAATATAGAAAGATGATGCTGAAGCCTGCTGTCACCTGGCCCTACACTGCCACCACCCCTGCAGGTCAAGCAACAGGGTCAGCTGGGTCGCGTGTCACCGTAACTTCTGGGCCCCGTACAGCTCTGATCCCTGCGAACGTAGTGTATGATTTAAAGCAATGAGTAGACTACGCTAGACTGAAGTATGGACAAAAAAAATCCAGCAGGGGCAGGCTGTCCATTTTCCACCTTGGCCTTCAGTGCTATCCTTTAAAAATGCAATGGCCATAACTTAACCTCATCATGATAACAGGTCTACATGTTATTGTCATTTGACTTAACGAATCCATATTTACAGCAAACTTTACAGGGTTTAGAAGTGGGTATAGGCTGTATCGACCTTATAAGAAGTGGCTATATGCCGTATACCTGCGTATACGCTGTGTTACACTGCAGCGTATACCCTGTGTTACACTACTGGTTGTTTCTCTTTATCCAGACTCACGTCTCATAACTG
>JAUMTR010000027.1:1928159-1947421 GCA_032270685.1 Microctenopoma stevenorrisi | reverse complement strand
GAGCCTAGCAGCAGCGTTTTGAACAAGTTGTAGCCGGTCTAAAGATGTTTTATTGAGAGAAGTAAAGAGTGAATTGCTTCTCTTTCCTATGTTGTCTAGTAGGGCCAATAGAAGGTTCCTTTTAAATTCTATTTTATTTAACAGCACTTGAACTGTATATAGAGTGTAAGAGCTAGTGTTTAGAGGTTAAACCACGGGTGCATGGAGACACACAAGCTACCCTACCAGAAGGATCTACAGACATGCATATCTGTTACTGCTGAACCTAAGAAACTCTCAAGTGAACTGCTCCAGCTTAGAAAACGTCACTTGGACAAGTTAAAATTGATTAAATGGATCAAATCTCTGTGGGGCCCCTCAAAGCATGTCGAGTGCCTGAAGGACACCCCTAAATCAAATTAAGTGCCATCATTGCACTGATTTAAAACAAATGGAGGTGAGATTACAAAATGCATTAAGGAAAATGGACAAAACTAGAAGTTACTTTATAAAAATGTTGAATTATATGATTTTAGAGGCTACTCAGTGTCACGTGAATACATAAATGTTAAGGGGAGGCAGGAGGTAAACAGTCCTTCAAAACAAACCTAACGCCTCATGTCAGTGTCTTGAGCATATAACTAACCACATACGTATAAAACTGGTCTTATTTTACAGTCAGGGTTGATAGTAGCTGACCTTCATAAGAAACAGGAGGAATTGTTTCACAAGGCTCTCACCATACTCTGACATGTTTTCCTGTGACTCCCATGTGCACTGCATGTAGAGTGATAAGCTCCTTTTATTACTACCACTTCTCCTTGTGATCATTTCAGTTTACAGCCACGTATTCCCCCTCAGCAGCATCGTATATTATTGTTATAAAACATTATCATGGCTTTGGTGTTTTCCCATGGGAGTAAGCTGCCCATGACTGATGAGTAGAAGCAAGTTATTGCTTACAGGTCGTGCCACACACACACACACACACACACACACACACAATTCCATGTGTAATATATTTCAAGGGATTAAACTGTTATGACCTGTGTAGGATTTAAGATTCAGTCCTTTCCACTCCTGTTGTTATAATGAGCTCACATAACATGGACAGACTGGAGATACCAGTAAGCGCCTGATTTTATGATCTGAGCGTGTTCAGAGACTGCAGAAGCTGCACAACATGAAGTTCTGCAGAGTGACACAAAGGGACACCAGAGCGACCAGCAGGGTCTTAACTAGCATAGAGAAATTACCAGCAGAAAAACATGTGACCACTAAAGCTAGTTCTGTGCACTCACGCATCATTTCTATCTTTTATTATATTATGCATGTGACACGCAGCCAGTCCATATATGGCAGGTAGGGGCCACGGTATGTCGCTTCTGGCTCCAGTGTCTACAAAAGACTTCCGAACCTGAGCTGAGACTAGACAGGACTAAATCCAAGCTGAACAGACTTTATGCTGTAGTGTGCAGAAGGATTATTTGACAGTCAAGGCTGAATATATGCAGCCAGGCTCAAACTCAAGCAATGAAGTGTCTCTGGCGCTGTGTTCTCTCCGTGTCCATCCTTGGGTATTTGTGTTACTGGCATATCATGTGCCAGTCTGTCTGCTTCAGTTCTTTCCTCATTCCTCTCCCTGCACGTGGGTGGTGTGCACTACATCAGTAGCTGATCGGCAGTAATATACTGCCTTTTGATGAATGCACTCCACTGCATCCTACTTTGATGAGAAATGTCAGTTCTCAGTGCAGACAGTTGGTGATAGTACACGGTGCGTACATATCAACATGCTGCATGCATCTCTGCAGTGCAACAACCACACAAGCCGAACCCTTCACTGTCTCTACTGAGTCCATCTGCACGTAGTAACGTAGTAGAGTCTGTGAGCATGGAAGTACACACACAAATGTCTGTGATTGTGTGCAACACAAGTAGTTAGGAGCTGTCATTGTTGGACAGAGATAGAAGACACACACACACACACACACACACAAGCAGGGGAAAAAAAGCAGATGGCTGCTTAAATATTTATAGTCAATTTGTTAACGTGCTCTGTTCACCATTGCCTGACGGGACTCACGTGCTGGAGGAGGAGCGAAGGAGGCGAGATAATGAAGAGCGAGGGAAAGGTGGAATGGTGGACGAGGAGGGATGGTGCACACGCCCATGCAGAGAGAGGGTTGAGGTGACCTCTCTCTCTGCAGAGGTCAGGTGTGGGGACTTTGCCAAAGTCCTCCTGGGCTTGTAAATGACCTACTGCTGTCTAACCTCTTCAGCCATGACTGGAAGTCTGATGACGACGACTGGAATTTACAGCACTGCACCTGAGTGATTTATTGCTAAAACGACCTTATGTTTGTACGTACAACTTGTCATGGTGGTATTAGAATGTTTTCCACGCTGAAGTCTTGTTTCAGAAACATGCTGACCTGACCCTCTAGCTAAAGTTCTACAGAGATGTTTTTTCAGGAGATATCAGAACGATATGAGATGTCTGCCTGTTCCGTTTGTCTCTCACACCATCCACAACATACAGTTATTACAGCTGCTAGACATCGCCCAACATTCATACTTCTGTTCCTGCTGTTTTACAGGACAGGCTTGTCTAGACTGAGATAGTCCATCTCCATAGTATAAATTGTTCACCTTTTCCTCCAGCACCACCACAGCTTGACATTTATATGCACACATATTCATGTCCTCTCAGGATGAAATCTAGCCACTCCGACTTGGTATCAGTTTGTAACAGTCCATAAGTTTGGTTTTGTCTGAAAAGAATACGTGTGACCTCATTTCTGGCAACTGGCATGAGTCATTTTTCACACACCAGCAGGACACAGAGTTGGTTAGTTGACTTGCTGAGGAGTTGGAGGTGTGCATTCTGTCGCCCTCCATCCAACCGCTAATTGCTCCTTATTTTATCCCTTCCATGCAAAACTAAAAATGAGAATATTATAGATGCATTGTGATGAACTGTTACGAAGCGCTATCCCACTGTCTCAGAGATAAATGTGCTAAATGTCCATCACATGGACACAGCACCATCCAACATAAAACACACACACACATAATATATTAACTCTGTGCATGTGGTTCATGGACAGCTGCTGTACCAGCTGATCCAAAGCCAATCAGAGAGTAGCCGTAAATACATCATAGTAACAGTGACTAGTGTAACAATATACCATCAATAAGCTGCACGACTCCATGTGTAGGAGTTCCACAACCTCCTGACACCTCCTCAAAGCTCATGTCTCTCTGTCTGCTGCTGCAGCCCACACCTCACCTGTCCGGGCACTGCGGGAGGCGCGCGGGGTGGTCTTCCTTTCCTTGTATGGTCTCTGCATCCGTTTCCTCCCCAGAAGCTTCAGTCGGATGAGGAGAGGAGGCAGAGCAGGCGCAGCAGCAGAAGCAGCACGTTCATCCTCCAGCTGCTGCGCTCACAAACACTTTTAACTCGTAGACATATCCAAACGTATCGCGATGAGTAGGAGCTGATCACTCTGTAGTCGCCCTCTGTGGATACGGAAGCTTTTTTTTATTTCTCTTCTATGTTTCGTTTGCCTATCAGCGTGTGGAATGGTCTGCTTTTTCTCCCCTGAGTCGTTTCCACTCCAGCATGGGAGCTGCAGTGTCCAGAAAGAAGAATGTGAGGAGCGATGCGATATCTTCTGTGGCCGCAAAAGTTAGGTGAGTGTGGCCGGAGGACGCGCAGCGTGGGAGGCAGGTGGGAGACAAACCCCGGGCTGATGGTGGTGCAGAAGCTTCAGTTTGACTAGAGAACAAGGCTCAATCAAGGGAGATAATATCTCCTCACTGAGTAAACGCTGGAGCTGTGGTGTGTTGAGTTCCTCTGAGCGCATGCTGCGCCGCTCTCTCTTAAAGTTTCACTTCGTCTTAAGGCTTTATTTGTGATTTGAGGAGACTAAGTAAGAGAATCAAATACAACAATAATAATGGAACCAATCCAGCATCTTCCCTGAACGACTCACCACAGCAAATATTTATTATATGATGTAAGTGACCTTATTATTTTGCATGACTTCCTGAGTGTGGACGCAAATATACTGAATATACAGTATGCTGACTATATGGTAGCAGTCTGTTTGTTCATCTTCATTATAGTTTAGAGTTTAATAAAATCTCTTTAAAGTTTGAGATCAATCTTACAAATGTTTTAATTTAAAAAGAATTACATTTCAATATAATATATCATTTATAACCAAACAATGAATTTGTTTAATTATCTGCAGATAGTGAAAATAATCCTCAGCTTCAACCACAGGGAAAAAAATAACATTGTACTCTTCGTATCTGGTTTCTTTAAACTCACTTTTAGACGTGTGATTAATCATTTGGTTTAAGTTAGTCATTTGTTTTTAGGACCTAAGTACTGCACACTAACACTATGTCACGTGTTTGTGCCTTGTACTCATTTCCTTTACTTTAGTAGTTTAGTTTTATAAACTAAAACTGTAAATTGTAGTTTCACATAGAATGTGTGAGTCACGCCATGAAGCATCTCAGCGTCAGGGTGAGATTAGAGAGTTCACCATCCCAACGCTGCAGGATGACTAATATTCAAGACGCGCTCTGCGTTGCCCACTTACTGACCCCAGAAGCCAGGACTCAGACTAATGAAGCACCACTGCTCTGACTCATGTGTGCATATTCTTGCTTTCTTCCTTAAATAAACAGCTGTTCAGCAGTAAAAGAAATGCACAACTCATGACCCTTCCAGCTACTCACAGTCTTCACCACGCTTTCTTCATGCACACTCTCCTCCCATCTAGTTGTTTCTGTGAGGATTTCGCTGTTTCTTTTTACCCCTCCCTCTCTGATTCTTGTTTTATTTCTTCACACCTAACTATATATAAATCCCAGTGATCGCAGCCAGCATCCCAGATAGGCGTGTGGACGCCCGCCAAGGCATCCCATCACTAACTCAGTGAAGAAGGAGTTTGAAGTCTCTTGACAAACACTAGATCTTCCCCGAATCCCAGACATTATTTTCTGTGTCTGAAATAGATTTCTTGCAAATAATTTTATAGTTTGTCTTTTGCATCTTTAAGACACTGGGTAAGTCTGGACGGCAAAGCCGGACCACCCTTTTGTCCGTGTACTCTCCGGCTGACCCAGTGCCTTTGCTACGTGCAGGAAACTATTAAGTTACACCTACATTGGTCTGGTTCCCAGCAGCCAGTCATTGTGGGTTGATTAAACTCCTTTGTGTGTTTCCCTCCCAACGACAAGCTGTTTGGTCACAGCACAGCTTTAAACCTTAAAAAGAGACACTGGTGATATATTAAATGATGTATTTTACATCTTACCTGTTTTTATTGTGTCTCATTTTATTTTCAAATAATTTAATTTGTTTGATCTTTTCTATTAATTCCATGTGTTGTTGTTGTAGCTTTAGAATTTTGTTTAGCACTTTGGTCAACTTTAGTTATTTTTGAATGAGCTTAAGAAAAATATTTGCTTTGATTCTGATGAGTAGTTAGAGGTGTACTGGTGTACGGTAGCTAACATTTTTGGATACTACCACAACTCGCTTGCTGAATTCTATCCACATACACATTAGAAGTAGAACAGATGGCAAATGCAGATGTGTAACAAATGCAGAAGTAAAGCTTCACCTGTGCATCCAGCACACAAACCAGCCCCATTCTTCTTCCTACTGGGAAAACCTGATGCGCTGATAGGCTGAACTTTGCAGCCTGCACAATGCAAAATGATGAAATATAAAACAAACTGAATAATATCCGGTGGCTCCCCCCGAGAGATGAGACTCGACTTAGGATCTCAGGACAAATCTTGATGTGGCTTAGTGATAACCCAACAATTTAGTGTCATAGTGCTCTTTGTGTGAGGGTAAGTCTGTTAGAAGCCTGCATTTTAATGATGCATCATTTTATTAGATGCAAGAAACTGCAAGCAAACAGTCAGTCACTCAAAGACAAAATCATAATAAGACATAAGTAGGTTTTGTTAACAGGTGACAGAAAGAAGGCTGATGGCCGATATATACAAAGGCTCGGGACATAAAACTTCAAACGACAAGCAAGCGGTGGTGTTCTGTCAATAGAGGACAGTCTCACATGAAGAAGAAGAAGAAGAAGAAAAAAGGAATCACATAAAATAATTTAGAAAAACTTTACATTTCAACTAAACAATTATACAGACTTTCTTATTTGCCTCTCTGAAAGTTGTGTGATGTGTTTCCAGTTTAGGACACAGAAATCTTTACCATAGACCTACCTCCTGCAGACAGTTTAAATGGATTTAATACATTTTCCTGACAAACATGCATGCGTGTTCTCAGTTAAGGGAGAGACAGAGAAGAAAAATGAAAAGTAACGATTTATTTTTAATTTGTTGAAGCAGTGTGATGCACGATAATGCTGCGTTTTCTTATACTAGTGGTAAAATGTGGTTAGAGTGCATCTGAAAACGGACTTGCAGTCAGCCAGAAATGACATTTATTTCACCAGCTGCCACTGCAAGCATGTCAAGAACAGTAAGAGTAAACAATAAGCAGCTGCAGTAATGACGGCGCAATAAACAGCAGGGCAGGTGAGAGAAGGGAGCAGGCTGGAATAAAAGCCCATGGCTAGTTATGGGGAATGAGCAGCAGGTGACTTGGGGAAAGTCTGGAAACGAGTGAACACTCAGTGAGCAAGCAGTAGCCAGGTGACAAAATGTTCCTGGATAATGAACACGGGGTGATCAGGGGGTTTGTGATATGTCCTGTGTGATGTCAGTGTGGTCGCTGGTAAAGAATGACCTCTGCAGTGCTCTGTAAACTGGCTCCTCGACATCTTGGCTTTGTTTGCTTGTTCTCCTCTTTTTCTCTGCTATTCCTGAATAGACTGAACCCAACACCAGCCAGGCTGGCAAACATGAGCATGCTGTGTGCAGTTTACTAACATCACTTTCAGGGTATTCTAAATTCACCCTCTGGGTTGTGATGGGATGTTGCCATTTCAGGCATGAATCAGGTCTGTCGTGCAGTTGTGTGTCAGACCAACCAGCTATTTTCCATTATTTATATTTGTTTTGGCTGCACGAGTGTGGCATCTTTTTGGCTAAGCTGGCTTTTTCACGAGAATGGGAGGAAAGCGTCTCAGTGTTCAGAAATGAGACGACAATGAGGCATTAGCATTTGAAAATTGCTGATCTGGTCTCTTTTGCATTTTGCTCATTGTAATGCAAATGTGTGAACAGTCTCGACGCCGACTCTTTAAAAATACACCAAGGGGATTGTGCTTAAAAACTAAACGCATGCTTAAAAGCCTGATATAGTCTTAGGTGCCTTCAGAGTCTTTCTGCCATTTACTATTCAGTTTATGGAGTGTTTACTGTCAGAGTTTTAAAGGGAACTGGGGAGAGATTTGTTTTCCTTTATGCACTGCGTCTGAAGCACTTAATGACGGCCCGGACTGTCTCCCTGTCCTATTTATGAAAGATGAGAAGGAGAAGGAGCAGACAAAGACCAGGTCGCCTGCTTTGATCGGTTGGTCACAAGAAAAGATTACAAGCAGCTAACATTGCCTTTAATATTTCAAGAATGTTTGAGTCTCTGGTGGAAGAAGTTGCAGAGCACAGTTTTCAGACCATGAAAGTTTCCACTTTGCTGAAAATGTGATTTCATGGACTTTTCCCCCACAGGACTGTGTGACCAGCAGAGACTCTGATTCATGCGTGCACAGATTAGCTACAGCCACGCTCCACTGTGGCTATTAGCTATAAAGCATCTGTGTCCCATCTTGAAAACTTCCATCTGTCAGAATCATAGGCAATAAACCATATATGGCATGAACTTTTTCTAGGCCAACACCAAGATGTTCAACTGACAGTGCTGATAGACATTAGTGTGCTGTAATTAAGCTGTCCCTAATTATGTTAGCGTGCCGGCTTCACTACAGCACATCTTTATTATTTAAGACAGTGAAGATATGCTGCTTGATTTCTGAGGCATTCACATATGTGTTACTCTTATGCAGGAGATGTGTGCGGTCGTGCCTGAGCCTGCATGACGTGTTGTTGACATTAGGGAGTGCTTGGTTGTCATTCACAGGTACTGCAGAAAGGAAGAATTTGTTAAATGAGGTACGGAACATTAAAAAAGTATTTGCTTAATGTAACCTGATAAATTTAGAATTAGAATAAAAAATTAGATATAAAACATGGATATGTGTTTTACCAATAAATAAATAAAATACAAAAATAAGCAGTCAAAGTAATGAATAACTTAATGCATCAGCAATTACAAGACAATAATATCATATTAACTGAAACGAGCTATTCTGCATAATTTACTTTTAATTTTAGTACTTAAAGTATTTATTGAACTAATAGATTTACAGGAGAGTATTAATACAGCCTAATGTATCAAAACAAGTAAGGATGTTTGAGTAGTTTCCTATGTGTGCTCATAGTTTCAAAAAATATTATGTGAATATTACTAAACTGCTTTTTTTCTAGGAAAACGTCCAACATATTTGCGATTGATGCTACTGAAAGTGTGTGTTGTAAAGGGTCGTTAAGTCTCTCACATTTTATGACCTTTAGTGATTACCAGAATAGAAATATCAATGAAACCCATCGTGCACAGTTCACTTGGACGATTGGATCCTGACCTCTAATTGATATATAATTATAGTAGTCAGTGACAAATAAGAAAAACTCGTAGACATATCCAGGGGGTTCACAATAATCATAACCTGCTCACCCACCAGAAAAATGTATTACTGTAATTTAATCCTGAAGGGCAAATAGCCCTCTCCCCTCTTACCCAGTGTCCCTTTAATAAAATAAATATCAGCCTAAAATGTCAACAAACCCATGTTAACCCGAGGTTGCTCCTGCATGAGAGAGTGTCTTATTGGGACGGACATTATGATACTTTGATGCAGTCTGGTTGATAATTTGAAGACAATACGATCTCGTAAACCACAGTGCTGATGCAAAATGTGCAACTTCTTTTATCCTCTGATAATTTTATGCATTTAAAAGCAGTCAATCTTCATTTGTCAGAAAGAGAAAAAGAAGCGTAGTGTGCGGTTCTATTGTTCAACCGTGGCCAAAGGTAATGCTGTGCTCAGTCGGCGGTACAGTGGTGGCACATAGCAGCAACATTAGCAAGCTTCGAGCTTTTAAATGCAAAGCATCCTGAGAATTTTGATGCTGAACATTGCCAGGAAGTGTGGTTCATAATTTACACAAGGGATGATGAAAAGTCAGCAATAGGTCAGTATCAGAATTATCTTTCAGTGCAATAAAAAGTAGTAAGATTATTATTTCGCATGTTGTTGAGAATGATAATGTTGTTTTAATAGGTTTTACCGGTTTAATACGGATTCTTGATCATTTAAACGAGAAGCACAGACTGTACGAGAAGCCATGGAATTACATGATGTGACTATGAAAGTGTCTAGTGAGAAAAGAAGGGGCCAACGACAAAGCCTAACCCTAACCCTAACTTTACAGATGTCTCACTTCCCCGTGATATCTGGAAGGACCTTTCATAACAATAGGTGTTCAAACAATTACGTATGGTTCCTGTAGTTCCTAAATCTGTTTTTGATGGTTAGCTGTGTCAAAGGCAGCAGACAGATCTAGTAGGACGTGAGTGATGAAGCTAATGGATGGATGAGTGGATGGTTGGATGCCATGACACTACTCACTAAAAAGACTGCAGGACTAAAGGTGTAATGCTAAAAACAAACGCTTTAGGTTGTTGTACAGTAGGAAACACTGAGAATCTGTTGAACACTGAAGAAATGCTGACTTTTAATTAGAGCTGAGGGCTGCTGTTGTAAGGGAAGTAGTTCTGAAGTGCATAACTTTATAGCAGATGTGCTGTGCTGTCATGTTTAGTGCTTCCACGCTTTTCTTTTTTTTAGCTGCCTGGTAGCTCAATGGGTTAAACGTCAGACTGAAATGTGAAAGGAAGTTCTGGAGACACCCAGCGCTAGCTCCCTGTAAGTTGCTTTGGATAAGCGTCTGCCAAGTAAAGTAAAGTAAAGATCATTTTTGTTTAGTTTCTTTAGTAAAAGGTGACCCACTGAACATTCAGCTCTGTATTAATTACAGACATTTTAATTACATTTCAAATAGATGCACGTGCAGGATAAGGTTGAGACTATGGTTTTATGTGGGTATATGTATGTAGGGGAGGACTCATTATCTTATCCCTTGACCCACACGAGGGGAACCAGCAGAAATTCTGTAAGACACACTTCACATGGGTTCTTTATTGTTCAGTGCTTATTGACAAATTCACTTCCCACATTTTGGGGGGATGTGGTTAATTGCCTGGTTCATTGCCTTTGTTGTCAGTGGAGTGCAGCAGAGCAAGTGTCCCTTAATGACTCTCTCATATAGTCAACCTTCCCGGGGTGCAGAGAGATCAGATTGGACAGTGACAGAAAGCGATGACGTCAGAAACAGCTGTATTTGGCACGTCATGTAGCGCAGCTGTCCAAAGAACTGGGCATCAGAAATCTACAGAATGTCATTATTATTATGTTTCATATCCCTCCACAGACCGTCCAGATCTTTGACCTCAGTAGTTCCCTAAACTCACATTTTAAAGACATTGCAGGTTGTGGACATAGTCCTTGTTGTTGATTTAAGAGTTAAGCTGTTGCCTTGTCATCTGATCATTCATCTGATCATTAATCATCTGATCACTTAGGAGTCCCAGCTGAGAACCAGCAGCAGAACGCAGAGAAAGTAGGATAATTACATGTTTGTAATGTCAACTAGTCACTTTTTCTGCCTTTGATGATGTTCTGATGGACAAAAAAATACTTAAGACAAGAGAGACAGCACAGACAGGGGAAGTGAAAAAGGGAAGGATAGATAGAAAAAGTAGAGCCAGACAAAGTAGGACAAGGAGGACACAGAGGAGGAAGTGAGCAGAGGGGAATAACAGAAGAAGAGTGTGAGCCTCTAACCTTAAAGGGGTCATGTCAGGATCAGACCACAGATAGATCCTTTCATAGGAACGTGGTAACATCAGGACTTTAAGCAAGTTCAAAAAACTGATTTGGAACGTTTTATGGCGTCACAGATTAGACCAGGATAAAGCTATATATATATATATATAACACAGCACAAAGCTGTTGCCTTGTCATCTGATCATTCTTAATCGACCAGTCTGGTAGCTTCAGGTGTTGCACTACTCAGGAATCATTTGTGAATACCTGTCATATCAATACCTTTTGCTTTCTGAGCTAATCAACCAACCACTTAATGATGAAATTGGTGTTATTAATAGATAACAGTTCTAAATCAGACTGTGAGACACACCACAAAATTCATTAATCACTGACAATGCTTGACAATGTGGAGCTGAAGACATTTGCTTCTGTTCATCCAGAGGGCAAAGTCAGTTCACGTTAATAATAGATAACTGTCTAGACTATAGTAAACTTATGTTCTGTTAATGATAGATACAGGTAGGTGAGTAGCTAGATGGCCTGCAGTCCTCCCACTGATTGCTGATCACCTCCCAGCAGGCGGATGGAATATGGAGGGCGCAGCAGGGTCAGAAGTTGAACAAAGCGCCTCCATTAAGCAGAGCTGGCTGTGCAGGCTGCACTCACCTCACTGCCTGCTGCAGGAAACATCTAGCCATGGAGTGTGTGAAACGTAGCAACGGGATCAGTCTCTAGAATAGATGTGTTTTTTAGATATGATATTTTGGCCAAGATTGTTTTTTTTTATTGAATATCGGCAAATCAGTGTCATCTTCCTCTAGTTTGATCGATGTCTCTATCTGCCTGCAGCTATGGGATAACAGAAGAACTCCAATCACATTTAGATTTCTCTGCACATTTCAGTGATATGTTTACCTGCTGAGTAATGTTTTTTCCTTCTAAAGCCAGCAATATAATGCAAATATGTTTGTGGAAGGAAGGAGAACGAAGCAGTAACAGTGGGTAAATGACCCACATGCTCTCAATGGTTGTGCTCAAATCACAGTGCATTCAACAGACACACACACACGCACAATCCCCGCACCTAGGTTAATTTGCTCTGGTGCGATTTAATACAAATGCAGTTTGAAGTGCCACATGATGAGAAAACATTGAAACAATAGGGATTTGTACTCAATCAACAACATGATATGCAAATTACTGTGCACAGCACAACCTCCACAGCAGCACTATACATGTTCAGACACTCTACACACCATGCTGTGAACCGCATCATGCATTGGCCCAATAGATCTCTTCTAAAGGTCCACAAACTAATTGTGTTAACTTCAACTAGTGGCCAGGACACCTGGCAAACTGATGCTAGAGATTAGTTCTGCTTTTGGTCAAAATGGGCTAAAACATTGAAACAATGTTAAGCTCAAACACTTATGTGGTTAATCCTACGATTAATCTGCCCAGAGATGGCTTACTCTTCCAAATACCACCACTACATGTGAATGTGCAACGCAGGTTAGCACCAAGAGGAAGAACAAGAAGTTACAAAGAGCTTAATTGAATAAGGCACATTACGTGTATTTTGACCTAGTCTTGACTTCTCAAAATTAATATTGATAATAAATCAGATTTCTTCCAAACAATGACCTGATTAAAGGTCATTTATGTATGTTAGAATAGATCCTTTCATAGAAACGTGGTAACATCAGGACTTTTAGTTTAAAAAACTGATTTGGAACGTTTTATGGCGTCACAGATTAGACCAGGATATAGCTGCATCGCGTGTGTGGTGCATCTACCGATATATTCATCCTCCTCCTTCACAAGTAGAGAGAAAGTGCAAGGAGAAACACAGCACATGTCCATCTCATAAGGGTCTATAATCTAGTCTCTGGATCCTCTGTCTCCCGTCTCTCTTTTCTTGCTTATTATGCCTCAATCACACTTCCAATTCCCTCCTTACTTTCTATTTTTGTCTTATAAACACATGTCTCTCTTGTCACCGTGTTGCTTCCTCCCCCTCCTCGCGTCACATGGCTGAAAACACGCTGCAGGGGGAAAAAAAGTGCAGCAGTGGTGCTCCAGCGTGCTCTAGTGCGATTACTGATTTATTTTACTCTTTTATTCAATAAGAGGAAACACGTCTGTAACTATGGCCTCATTTGCTTTGTGTCTTCACCCGGAGCCTGCTATTGTCTACTCGCACAATTATCTGGGACAGAGTGCCATCATTAATCACTTCAGCTATTACTCCAATTATGTGCTGTGAAAAGTGTCTACAGTGACCTCAAATCCCCAGATTTCCCAGCAGCACACAGACGATAAATGTGATCAGTGCGGAGACATTTGGGTGACTGCAGAATCAAGGAGGCCTCTCTGAAGATTGTTGAATGCATGTGTACATGGAGGTAAATCTACAAATCCTGTCCTTAGTGGCACAAACGTTGGTGGCTTGAGCTGGTGACCAGCTGGGAGCTGTTCTGAAGAAACAGGTTAGAGGAGGCTTTCAGAGCTTCGTATCTGGGAGGCACCTCCGTACTGTCCTGTTAACGACCGAGCCGAGCGCACAGACCCACATGTTTTGCTGAGGTGCTCAGAGAGCGTCATTGTCCCTCTTCAATAAGTGTAAGTGAAAGTAAGTCAATAAATACCGAGCAAAATCACAGCAAACAGCAAAGGAAAGAGAACCAAGGGAGCTGAAAAACCTAATGGTAGTATCGTTGTGCTCTGTGTTTTCTGCCTGTACCTGCACAGATCCTGTCCGTGTTATCTGGGGACACTGCTGCAAATTGTCCTCTACCAGCTGCAGCATGTTCTGACATTATTTTTTCTCCCAGCGAAGCACTTGGACTTTTTACTGGAAGGAGTATACTGAGATCAGAGAAGATTGCATTTTCTTCCTCGTGCCTTCCTTACTCCTCTTCCTCCTCCTCCTCAGCTCTTCGTCATGTGGGCTGGGAGGGGAATTTTCACAGCCAGCGCCTCTGCACGTGCCACCTCATATTTAATTACTTAGAGTGTCATGGCACGAAGGCATATAGGCTGCAGCAACGGCAGAGCAGTTCCATTTCTCCACAGCTCCCACTGGGATTTAACCCTTTGTGCATGTGAAAAGCATATTGTGCGCGTGCGTGCATGTGTGTGGCCTACTTATTTTCCTGTGCATTGACGTGGGAGTGTGTATCTGTGTGTGCAGATGGCAGGAGTGGCAGGTCAGAGTGAGTGGGAGGAGATTGATTATAGTCCTTACTGTTTGTGTGTGTGTGGCCCATGTCTTTTATGTATCATACAGTAAGTAAGTGTGTGTTTTACACACAACTATTGACTTTCCTGAAGGAACTGAAAATGCACATCATGGAACAGATGTTGATACAAGACAGTGCCACCATTCAACCTCCTTATTGCAGCAAGGCCACATATGTACAGTACCTTTCATCATGTACTGCAAGCACTTTAGAGCGTCCATGTCTTAACAGCAGAATAAATTTGAAGCTGCATAGAGTACGTCATGCTTTATCCAGTTTACAGGTTACAATAGTATTGATTGGCCCCACGGTGTGCTTTTATTTTTTTAAACAGAGTGAGGCCTGGCAACTGTGTGGCTGCAGGATCGCAGAGCTTGAACTACTATTCATGAGCTAATCACAGTTATTCAAGGCTGTTCCTTCTGTCAGAGGTGGTACATTGAACCACTGTTGCCCTTTTGATGCAACACACTGGGGTAGCTTTAGCACAGTACAGCACAGCACACAGCACAGGAAGTGACATTTTGCTTTTAGCAGTGCTGAAATGGAATGCACTCACTTTTTCTTAAGTTGCTCTGGGTAAAATAAATAAATTAAACCTGTGTTTTTATCCAAAAAGAGATAAACATTGTGCTTCATATAGTAAAATCTGTCACATGCAGCATAGTGGACGTCAGAACACAGCCAGCTGCTCACTGCTCCCAACATCACATGTTGTGCTGTGTATGTGCTTGCATCTATTTCCTAGCTATTATAACACATGCACATGCTATGTTACCATGTCCTATGGAGCCTTGCATCTGCACAGTGGAGGGAAGCTATGGCTCCCAAGATGACTTCCAGTCGACAAGTCATTGCTACTTGCAGGAGCAGGATAAAGAGCTGTTAGTATCAATTTACTGCGATGCTATAATCTACTTGAATCATAGCGTGTTAAGACCCCTGAAAAGATAAAAAAAGGAAGCTGTCCACTGTGTGTTTGTGTGTACTGTGTTTGACAAACCGCCACAATTGTTCTGTCTCTACAGAGCAGCCAGAGCCTTTGGAGAATACCTGTCCAGTGCCAATCCAGAGAACGGCAACGGAGCAGGTAGGTGAAAGAAACACTGGACATCTAGGCACACTAAAACCAGCAGCTAGCACAGCAGCTATGAAGTCACATTTCAAATATCCAATTATGTCCATCTCATCTCCACCTGCTTGTTTCTCTGTCACAGCCAAGCTTCCGGGTGCAGCTCTCTGATGCATCTGAGACACACACTGCAAATGTGTCCCCACACCAGTCACTTCAATCAGAAATGTTCTGTTTTTCAACAGTAGGTCCTGAAAAATACAGTGAGTCAGATTAAGTAGGAAACATCAGTGGGGAATGTACGTTTTAATCGTAGCTGAATATTGGTACTGAATCGAATTTGGCAAAAGAGCTGAGCGAGTATAAATATTTCTTCATTTTCTGTCACATGCTGACGTGTTCCCCAGCATTCCCATGAGCTGACACTTATTTACAAGTCTGCAGCATTGCAGCTGCTTACTCTGGGTGTCATACATCCCCCATGGCCCACAGGACAGTGGGTCTTCAGTTTCATCCCAAACCCTTCGCGTTCTTCATGCACTAAAACAGTTTATCTATTTCCAAATGTCTCATCATTTCTCCTCATGCTCCCTTCTATCACTGAGCCACCCCTCTGCCTCCTCCTCCTCATCTTGCCGAAAGCTTTGCTGGCTCCAAAATGTGTACTACTCCGTTGCCAAAGCTACAAATCCCAAAGGGAGTCAAACAATCTCTGTGTTCATTTGCATTTAAACCATATCATTTTTAAAGGCTGTATAAATATACAGATACAATCAGTAGCTCTCTTTTCTTTCTCTCTCCCTGTTATTTCTTTCATTACTTCAGATCATCTATTGTCCGACACCTTCTCTGGCCAGGACTGTGACTCATCAGACGATAGCCGTTTGCATACCCACAGTCTGTCACCACAGTCCCACTGTTTTCCTTTAGATCAACCCAGCCAAACCAGCCAGTCTAATCCCAGTGCTCATCAGCAGTCTCAGCCCCTGATCAACAACTTCCAGGCTCTAGCACCTTTGGGTCCGTCCAAACGTCGTCTCTCTGTTGAGCGCAGCCTGTCTGTAGAGGACCCACGTGTTGCCAGGAGTCCAGAGTGTGTCACGTTGAAGCCAGCCAGGGTTTACACAATCACCAGGGAGGGAGGGATGATGCTCGTGGGCCGTGGCAGTGAGGAAAGCATTGAGCTGGAGGTACTGAAAGGCGCCACAGAACAAGCTATGTCCCAAGGCCATGCTAGCCACAACCCATCCTGCACCAGTCAACCATCTGCCACAGCTGCCCATGGTAACCATCACCGCAGCAGCCACCACCGCAGCAGTCAGCAACATGCCCACCAGCACCAGGGAGGCCCGCCATCATCAGCTCAGCCACTGCAGAGCTCTGGTAACTCCAGCAACATCCGGGGCTGGGGGATGAGGAGAATGGGGTCACGGGACAACTACACCCCAGACTGTGTGGCCTGCATTCGAGCACCGTGTCAAAGCCAGCGCTCCCTTGACCTGGATACCTCACCGCGGGACGGAGGGAAGCCCCGCAAGAAACTGGAGAGGATGTACAGTGAGGACAGAGCATCTACTGATGACAGGGGTACATAGTGTGGATGAAGAAGTGAATAATTCCCCACATTCACGTTCATTTAAGCTTTCTAAACACACTTCTGTCTCCACGTTTGCAGAGGACAATCCTACCAGCTGGTTCCCCAAAGAGAACATGTTCAGCTTTCAGACAGCCACCACTACCATGCAAGCGTGAGTACAACATGACGATCTGCCTTCATTCCCATTCTGTACACCCCTGTCTTCATGTTGGCAGCATGTGGCACAGCACCGTCCTAAAACCTATGGTTATGGTTATGGTTCAGCATAATGAGCTGAAAGTAGAGTTCTGGATTTTAAGTTAATTCACTCTCGTGTGTAGACAGTGAGATTTGCAACACCATCAATACTGACATCATCCAAACCCAAATATTTCCCTCCTCTCTGACATGCTTGACTGATCTTGGAGAGCCTTCACTATTCACACGTCTGGGTCATGACGGAAGTCTACGCATGTACAGTATGTAGGGCTGGCGTATCCATCGATGACAGCCACACACACACACACACACACACACACACACACACAGCGCCTTCCACTCTTTGACACCAGTTAATTATCACCTGTCACCCAGATTTTATAATTATGACCCTCAAATAGACAAAGCTCACCCAGCACGATCTTCCCCCTTGTCTCTTCCACTGTTCCTCTATTCTCTGCATATGTCAGTTTTTCTACAGTTTTATTGCTTTAGAGTTGATCAAACTATTTGTTTACAGGTAGTTCCTGCGTATGTACGGCTGTACTACTGATGCTCTAATTGTATTGTTCGCCTTGAGACAAGATTTTATTGTTTGGCTTGTTGTATCCTCTGGATACAAGTGAGAAGTGCAACATAAAGGAATCAGAAAAGTGTTTGTGGTGCGTGTTGTTTATAACGGCTCTTTCATCTTGTCTTCTCTTCTTGCTCTCCTCCCCGCATGGATGCTTTCCAACCCACGACCACGACTGTAGAATATCGTGAGTAACTCCTTCACACATCCTAGTTGCTCTTCCTTTTTCACACTCTATCGGTTAGGTAACGCGTCTTGAACCCTTTTCCTCGTGTGGCTTTGTGCTATTCAGTGTGCTGTGTCTCAGCCTCAGTGTCTGGTGGACTTGGTGTTAGAGGGTATAGATTGAGTCAGTAGTCCATGGAAGTGCAGGAGCAGTTTAAATAAAATGAGAAATGGTTCACATTATTAACACAATGTAACATTAATGATTATTGCACATTTAATTAAACTGTGCATAAAACCATTAGCTTATTCAACTATGAAATAAAGCAGCAAAATAAAGCAGCAAACCAATAAATAACAGTCAACAATATGGGTTTAGAAATCTGGGATCAATGCTACATTGCAGATTAGAGAACACAGCAGCCTATTAACGTACAAACAAACACACAGATTAGCATTGGCATTACAAAACAGCCAAAGGTTTATCCATTTTGAAATGACACACAATTCAGATTATATTATTATTATTCCATTATTAAGCTGCGATGTCTGACTATTCTCTCTTCATATTATTTTTACTCCCATTAGTCACATCTTAATATTTTTATATTGTGAGGAATACAATACTGCAGTAGCCACTGCTGTGTAGCTGTGTAGCTATATTAAGAAATATGATGACAATTTTGAAAGTCATTCTAATATTTCAATCATTTTGAGTAAGTTATTATTATTATTTATGTATTGTATTAGTCTTTTAAACTGATTTTAAACTGAACTTGCATTATTAGACAGAATATGCAATCACACACAGGACTGTTATTTGCTGATGTTGGTTCTCTGTTTGCATATGTAGTGGCTCCATTAATATAAATGTGTAATTTTCAGCTACTTTAGTCATTTACAACATTCACAAAGTCTACGCTATTTTTCTGATCAATTAGATGTAACGAAATCAGCTTTTCTTTAAAATCAAGGACATTTCAAAATGAATTCAAACTTTGGACATTAAGTTTGAATTTGACAACAAATATAAAAAGTTTGATTAACAGAGAATAGTGTACTTAAAATGGAAATGGTCAATTGGTCAGCAAAAATCACAGTTACAGATTTCAATCAGACTGTTAAGCAATTGGTTGTTGCTGCCTGTAATTTCCAATTAGAGGGTGTGAATTTGGCACAAAATGTGCTGGAATTGGTGCATGGCACAAAAGATGAAGAAGGCTCTTAGCTTTCGGAATTTCTGCTTGATGACAGATGGTGAAGGGAGTGACAGTCTGAGGAAGAGTCACCTCCGTCGTGTTCACCATTTTTAGAGAGACGAAACAGAAACTAAATCCATGACTGAGGAAAATGATGTAATCTTAATACACAGGCACAGCTACAAAGGCATTTGGTTAATTCAGTTCAATTTCAATTCAATTTTATTTATATAGCGCCATTTTACAACAAAAGTTATCTCAAGGCACTTTACAGTGTAAGG
>JAUMTR010000027.1:1897186-1925354 GCA_032270685.1 Microctenopoma stevenorrisi | reverse complement strand
AGAGACAAGTCACAATGTTAACAACATGTAATGATATAATGATGAGAGAGAGAAAGATAGAGAGAGAGAAGGAGTGTGAAGAAGGAGAAGGAGCTCAGAGTGCCAGGAAAGTCCCCCAGCAGACAACAATGGAGAGGAAACACTTGCTCTGGCAGCTGGAGTATGTTTGCTAGCACAGAAAAAAAAGGCAGACTTCAGACTTGGGACAGTGTCAGGCAGGGTGTCTTGTCTGATTTACGGAGTAGAAATTTACAGGACATCTAAGCCTTTATGTTTTTTATAAACAAGCTTGAATTTTACCTAAGCGAGTCATGTAGTTTGAAAAGAGAATGGATCCAAGCACAGAACCCTGTGGACCTCCGTATTTAATTTGTATGTGTATGTGTGGGACAAATAGAAAAGACTACTTTACTTTACTTTACTTTGCTAGGCAGGCGCTTTTATCCAAAGCCACTTACAGGGACCTAGCGCTCGGTGTCTGGCTCAGGGACACACCTGGTGGGCAATGGATTAGGAGTCAGCTGGGTTCGAACCCACAACCTTCTGCATCCCAGTCTGACGCTTGACCCATTGAGCCACCAGGCCGCTTAAACTTAAAAACTAGCTTTGTGCTGTTCCCCTTCTTCCAATGACATGTTCCAATCTGTGCAATATAATGTTATGGTCTGTAAAGCAGCACTAAGATCTAATGAGACCAGTATAGAGAGAAGCCCACCGTCAGGAGCTAAGAGAAAGTCATTGATGATAAATCTTTACTGGAAATAATCATTCTGATTGTTTTAAAACAACCTTTTAAAGGAGAGATAAAGGGCAAATTGGATACTGAAATAATTGGTATAATTGTATAATAATAGGTTTAACTGGATCAAATCTCTGGATCAGTGAAGTAGGCAGTTGCAAAGTGAATCTGATCAACTTTAATAGTTATATCAAAAGTCATTACTGCTTAGATGTAAAGGAATACTAGGTTCATGTTCACCAAACTCCAACATAAATATGCCCTTCAAATGAAAACATGGCTAATGGCTGTTTAAGTCAGTGGTCTCTTAGTGGTATTAGTAGTATGACATGACGTGCACATGGTGAACATTGAAATAATAACCTTTGTTGCATTATTTCTATTTACTGTCTGTATGTTTGACACATTATTTTATTCTGGCTCTGTTCCTCATTCTCAAAGTCTGTCTTCTTCTCTTTGCCTAAAATGAAAGGAATTTTCGCAAACATCTTAGAATGGTGGGCAGCCGCAGGACGAAGGCACAGAGTAAGTTTTTCAGTGCATATCATTTGCATTTCTGTGTGCTGGTGTCAGTTTGCACGTGTACATGCTCTACCATGGTACGCTCATAACATCAGAATTAAGCTTCACAAACATGTTTGGTGCTGTATGCATGGGGTGACGTTTTTATAAGAATATTTGTTAGTAACAAGCACAAAATGGTGGACCCAAATGCAGACCAAGAAACTTTAATAAATAAATAACAAAAGATCACTCCAGAAGGAGGTAGAAACTACAATACTGAAATAAACACTTGAACTCAGTGAGAGTGAAAACTCAAGATTACTGTGTGATGGGAGTGAGATATGGGAGAAGCAGAGAAGATGAAGTGGAAGTGACGAGGGAAACGTAAAGGATAGAACAGAAAGCCAAACCCACTTACTGATGACAGGTACGATGACATGAAGGGGCAGTGGAATAGTATGAAGTATGGTCTGACAAGGGGCGCTGGAGAGCGCAGCACATAAATAATGAAGGGGCTTATTAGTAACACCAAGCACCTGTGAGCAATCAGAGTGAGAGTGGGGAAAGGGGTGTGGCCAAGGTGAGAGAGGAACAGAAAAACCTGGAGGGACAGACATGACATCATCATGTTACAGTGTGTGTGTGTGACTCCAAACATTGTTGATTGTCACGTGGTCAGCTTATTCAGAGTGGGTTCTCACATTTACTTCAGAAAAAACATCACTGATCAAACATTTCCTACACTGATAACCTGAAAACAGAAGATTTTCTCATTATAATCCAGCAGATTAGATTAGATTAGATTCTGTTCATTTTTATTGTCAATGCACAAAGTACAGGTACTTAGGTATGAAGATGCAGGTTGACATCTAACCAGACGTGCAGACAGCAGTTACATACAGATATATGCATGAACATGAAGAGTCTATTCAGAATCTACCTCTCTAATCAAACAGTATTTTGAGAACAGTATATTATAACAAGAACAGTATGTTGTTATTGTCTTTATGAACGTATTGATTCAGTGAAATTATTACTAAATACTAAAGTATCTCATATACAGGAAGCATATGATTAAAGGTTAATGCGTATGCAGGAAGTTACAGGAAAATATAGGCATATGTATAATACAGAACACAGAACAGACTCGTTGAGTTTATCAGGGAAACCTGGAACCTGCTGGTTCCTCTATAAAGGGGAGGAGGGCACTACTAATTTAGGTGCAATGCACGTTAGGTTTGACTGACAGTACATTTCCACCCCCCCAAAAAAGAGTGTCATTTGTGTAAAGGGCAGCTGAATGTCTGGCTCCGGAAAAAGAGTTGAGAAAGATTCAGCAGGAATATTTTATAATAGAGGCTCTTTAAAGCCCAGTTATGATACAGGCAGCCACAGACACACTAACAGGAAGGGAAATGTCAAGGAATGGTAGAAAGCTCTTGGTAATTAGAAAAGATGATGGACATTTTAAAATCAATATATTTCCTAAAATGTGCTGTTAGTCAACTCTGTGCATATTTTCTAGATGATCTAATTATAATCTAATAAAGAGACTAAGAAAATAATATATATTCATACAAAACAACTACTCCAATGGTGGCCTTCCCTAAAATCAGGTGCCGATTTGGGTCATCAAAACCTGCTTCTATGATGCACTGATACATCCCGCACATCAATATCACTGCAACTGTCTCTTTCCCTTTAACTCCAACAGCCTACGCTGACCGCCGAGCCAAGAGCTTCAGTCGCTCATGGAGCGACCCGACCCCTGTCAAGCCCGATTCACTGCACGACTCCAGAGACAGTGAGCTGACACTTTCTCACAGATTCTTCCTCTACATACATACATGCACATAATACGTACGGTACATGCACGATTAGTCTGCAGAAAAACAGGCACATGTTCACATAGAGGGAGTGTTCACTGTTTATCTGCTCAAAACTAACACACATTCTGTAGCATCCTTTCACTCAGCTATCTTCACCTGTCAACCGGTTGCCTGTCACTCTACGTGACAGGCACTCACTATACTCTGTGTCTGCCGTTTTGTGTCGTCTGATTTTAAGGTTGCTCTTCCCTGTGCTATGAGAGTAAAAAAACAGGTGTGCACCCACCTCTCTAATCTTGTTTGTGTGTGTTGTCCTTTCATGTCACCCTTTGTTCCCATGTGTGAGCCAGGTGGTGAGCTTCAGACCTCCTCAGGGACACTGGATGAAGGGCTGGATGAGGATGCTGAGTGGGAGGATGAGAGAGATATGGAGAGGGCGGCCTGCGAAGGAGAGGACTTCATCCCACCGAAAATCATGGTGAGGATCCTCACCACCAACTTTGAAATTGAAAACACATCCAGAATGTATGAGGCACGTTTTCAGCCAAGAGCTCTTCAGTTTATCTGCATGTTTCCTGTTTTTACAGCTCATCTCCTCCAAGGTCCCTAAGGCTGAATATGTTCCTAATATCATTCGCAGGGATGACCCATCCATCATCCCCATTCTCTATGTGAGTAGCAGAATGGATGATATGTGTTCCTCCACGGACATAAACATCACACATGAAACATGATGTGGCTAATGGCTCTAATAAACTGGTTGTTTCTCTTACATCAATATGTTCTCAGTGGAGTTTCAGGAAATAATAATTCTGCTCTCTTTTACCATTTAAAGGATCACGAACATGCCACATTTGACGACATCCTCGGTGAGTGTGTGACATCAAGTCAAAAGGACTATGCCAGTCCAAATGTGGAAATGATGAGGGTGGAATAGGTTTGAGTTAGAGTGCCGAGATGACTCATTGTTTCCCTGCGTGTGTGTGTGTGTGTGTGTGTGTGTGTGTGTGTGTGTGTGTGTGTGTGTGTGTGTGTGTGTGTGTGTGTTTGTGTGCATGCGCATTCGTCAAGGGACAGCCAATTTCTGTGTCTCACCATTATGGCTGAGTGGGAAAAGTGACACCTCTGTTTCTCTTATTTTCTGTCTCAACTGTCTCTCACCCAGAGGAGATAGAGAAGAAGCTGACTGTGTACAGGAAAGGTTGCAAAATCTGGAACATGCTCATTTTCTGCCAGGTGAGTGACAAGAGAGTGCCATTTGAGAATACTGTGACATTACTGGGTCACTGTTTCCTGTGCATTAGTTTCCAGTAGGTCAGGTGAGGACTTGCAGAGGCACTGAAGGGTCTCAGAATGGACTTAAAGCTTTAGGGGATCACGTGACAAATATTTGCTGTTAAATGGATGTTACAGCAGTGGGATTTGTCTTCTGTTTGTTCTATAAGGCACATTTCACCAGAACGGGCCTGATACTAATCTGGGTCTGTTATGATTCATCTGCAAGTAGCCATTTATTTTACAAGTTTAAGTGTTAAGGACCTTATACGCACTTGAGCAAGCACCATCATCAAATGGTTTCCTAATGATTAGTTATCCTCTTAATTCAATAAACAGCAGACATAATGTGATGTGCTGTGAAATGACAGTGCTAATGTTTGATGATTATAGGTCTCTGTATGTTTATGTAAAGATTAGTTTCTATATACACATCAATTTTTATATTCAATATAAATGTTTAGATTAAAATAGGATAGTCATTTCTGTATGTGTCCAAACGTCTCACTGGTAGTACATATATATATTTTCACATTTTTAATAATCATCATTATTAGATCATGTGTGTTCAGCGTGACTACAGGGCTGTCACAGGATTATTGCAGGGTTTGATGTGCTACTAAAAATCACTGCTGCTCCTGCTTCACTACATGTCGATCCAACCTGCATGCTGCTCTCCTCAATAATGTAAAACATACCCTGCTGCTGGAATATGTCAGTATCAAAAATCAAATTTAGACTACTTAACGATAAATATTATAAGAGATTCGATGTTGTAGTGGACTTGTTTTTTCATTTTTAAGTGAAGCACCCAGCTTCACTTAAGTTTAGCGGGTGAGTAAAATTCACTGATGGAACTGTATGGTATTGTATGTAGCTGTAAAATACAGCATATATATATATATATCAATATAAAACAAACGAGCTTATATTTATGCTTAACAGAAAAACCTATAGTAACACAAGCACCTTTCCACAGGGGGGTCCAGGACATTTGTACCTGCTGAAGAATAAAGTCGCCACCTTTGCCAAGGTGGAGAAGGAGGAAGACATGATCCAGTAAGACAACTAGGATAACATTACCAAAAAGGAAGAAGAAGAAAGTTCACATATGTTCAGTTCATATTAATAAGTTGACAACATACTAGTGCAGGACAGAAATCTTCAAAAATAAAGATGTCTGCAGTTACTCAACCTATTCTCATCAAAGCATGACCTAGTTGTGATCTTAACCTAAGCTCATTTCCTCTGCAGCACATAGCTGACAATCTGCTTTTTTACCGCTCCTGTGCGCCCAGGTTCTGGCGGCGGCTCAGTCGGCTGATGAGCAAGCTGAACCCGGAGCCCAACCTCATCCACATCATGGGCTGCTATGTGTTGGGGAGCGCTAATGGAGAAAAGGTAGCCGCCTTTATAGTCGTCATGACACGCCACAGGAAACAAATAACTGACTGCCTGCATGCGTACACAGCCTGCTCACTCACAATCACAAATACGCACACATCTGCTCAGAGCCATATGTGGTCTATCACACGGTGCTGATTCATCATCAAGACAATCTGCTGATTTTTCTCCTGAAACTGCAGAGCCTTGGAGAGTGTGTGGAGGTAAATGAATATACGCATGGTAAAATACTCAAAGTGGAAGCAGTTTTAGTGCCTGCGAAAGACGAAATAATGCTTAGGAAAGGGATTTAGTTTTACAAATCTAAGAGACAAATGTGTGTACGACATCCTTCTGCTACCTGGTTGCAGCTGTGATCCCGCTGCCAGGGTGCCCCGCAGCACAGAAAGGGGGGGGTGACGATCAATGGGAAACACTCACATTGAATGACGGACACTCACAACCACACAAGTTTACACTCGCATTACTAAAGTATCACTGCAGTGTGGAGGTAAAGCATCTCCTGACCTCCTCATACACAAAACACCACACCACCAGTAAAAGGTGCAGAGTCATGTCATGAAATAAAACCAAAAACTGTATGCTGTGTGTGTTCAGTTACAGCAATTAGCTTAGTCAAACTGTACAATGATAAAAAAGAAACTTTCAGCTTAAATGCTAATGCATCAGCTAGCCAATTGATGCAAATAGATGAGCTGTTTCCATCTGTTACCTTTAAACCACAGAGGGACGTTAAGGCTGATGCTTAATTCCTCAGGCTGCTACGTGAAAATGTAGAAAATGATGTTATTAGTTACGTTGAACTCAGAAGTTAAGCGATCTCATAACCAGGAGAAGGGGGGTGCAGCACCACAGCCCCCACTATTCACAAAAACTACCCCGCTCTCAAATTACTTTTATTTCTAGTTCATATAAATTATATAGAAAGGATTTTAACAGTAATGCTTCGGGTGACTGGACAGGACACTGAACCCCACACTGTTGATTTATGATTATTTTACAAATCATTTAAAGCTTATTTCACAGGGTCCTACAACCCACTCAGATGTACTGTGACAGTCACTGTGACATTTAGCATCTTCCCCACAGTGATTGTGTACAAGTCACACGAGGAGGCAGATGAACAGGGAACGGCTTATTCGCTGCATTTAACAATTTTCCCCTGCTGCTGCCTGTGTGCACTCTGCAAGCTCAGCTGGAGAGCCACTATTAATAGACTGACGGCGTTACCTTAAGATAATATTGCACTCCACCCAGCGTCACACTGCACACGTTGCTCAAACCTGAAAATGTGTAATATATTCCACAGGGTTTCGCCGTCTTGCTTCCAACTTCTCTCCTGCTGCTTTATTATTGCAAAAAAAAAACAGACCAACTTTTTTCCCCCACACTTTCTTCCCTCATGTGTTGAATGCACTTGTCCTTGTAAATGAAAGGTGTTGTCAAACGCTATGTTTGAATGTAGCCTACATCACATATACACAAAATGTTGTGTACTGCTGCTACAGGGTTTCGCTGGTTTCTCTGTAGATACTAATTTTGCCAACAGAAAGGTTAATAGGATTACATCCACTGCTCTGGTAGAACGTCATTAGCTGCATTACGTTTTGCTGTGCTGACCCCTGCTGAGCTCTATTGATGGACTAGCACTATAAAGCACACTGCATTAGCCTCTGAAGTACCACCATTATAATAACACATGGTGCAACCGTGGCTCCGTCACCTATGAATACCTGGGTGAATTTCTAGACAAGTTATTATTATTAATATTAGATCATATGCCTGCCTACTGAGCATCACTCATGGCTGTTGTATTGTGCCATAATATTTTAAAATGTAAACATCAATATGGGAGCATTTTGTTTGAACAGTTCTCCCAGTCCAGACGCAAGAAAACATGTGTTATCCTCCATATGTCAAGAGATTTGAAATTAAAGCAGGTGGGATCTTGCTGGTTGCCTGGCAACATGCTACAACGAGGCTCTAGTGTGGGATCCCACAAGGAGGACTCGGCAGTAAACAATGAACCTGAGAGCGGGAGTATCTTTAAAATGTTAACCAAATACATGTCCTGTTAATTTAGGATTTCATTCCATTTCATTCATCACAAACTTCTTACAGTCCTGTTTTTGTTCAGTATTTGCATTTGAGACACATCAGGTAACATTTCTTCTTATTATATTTTAGAGGTCTACTAACAGTACATACTTCAAGATAAGATTAGATAGGAAGATACAATTATAAAGTCATCTGGGATGTAGTAGTGAAATATATTATTATAGGTTATAAACCTTTTATAATATAGTCCAACACTTGAATTGGGTGAATTAATTGTTTCTTTTAATCAGGATCTGCCCAGCATAAAAAACACGGAGGACAACCATGCTCGTTCACCTGCAGCTCTCTGAGTGTTGTATTCTGGAGACCTCTGCGGCCTGTTAGCTGCCTCTAACACAATCTTGATGATTTTTTGGTCTGAAAATGGGCCAAAAAGCACTGACAACACAAAAATGGAACTCTTTGCTCTTGGCCGAATGCTCAGAAGTGGAAAGTGTCCATGGTGCTGAAAAAGGGCTGTGTTTATATGAGGGGTCAACATTCCTTATGCTCTTTCGTTCATCCAGCCACTGCAATCTTCACTTGTACAAAGGCGATTAGTCGTGCTCACTGGCAATAAAATCAGTGTTCAGGTCAGACGCAGACAGCAACCACGCTAATAAGAGCATGCAAACACATGTGTGCAGGTATTTGGCATTAGAACCTTAAATGTTTGTGCAGTATGAAATGTCTGAAGATCACAGAAATAATTATGGATAATTAATAGGAGAATGTCACTGCAGCAGTCCATGAACACTAGAGACAGTCTGGCCTGAAGTGGTCCACACTCAAACGACTTCACTGGCAGCGTGTGAGCCGCTGAGAGCCTTCTTTAATGTCTGGTCAATCTGTGGCCAGGCAGAACAAAATGACTGAAGCATTCTGTGAAAACACATCGCTACAGGGTTGGTAATAACCAATAGGCATTAGGTTCGCATTTTTGTCTTTTACTGACTTTCATTTTGCTCCAGCTACGTCGCAGTGCTCTCACAGGTTATAGTGGTTGTAGAACTCTTATGTAATGTGACGGGATCAGGTGCATTTAGAGATAGTATCTAACAGATAGATCCAATCTTAGCTATTGGTACTACCACCCTTTACTAAATGCAGTTAGCTACATGGTGTTTAATTCATATACAATCTAACTGTGTGTGACTCTGCTCTGACAGGCCATCATCTCTCTATCGATCCATGGTAACAGATAAGGCTCCTTAGATGGACCACATCCACAGCTAATGCAGCATATACGTAGCAGCATCAGCCTTTTTATATACCCGCTTCATCGCGCTCCAGCGCCTCCTCTTGCTCTGGCTTTATGTTTTCTCTCCCTAACCCACTCCCCTTTTCTTTTCAGCTGATTCAGACTTTAAAGAGGCTGATGAGACCCTCCTCAGTCGAGTTCAAGTCCCCACTAGAGCTGTCTGCACAGGGTGAGAGCAGCACACACATACACACAGAAACCCAAGTAGTAACAGTCGCATATTTTGTTTTGGTTTTCTGCTGTTGTGTGTTTGAAAAGCACAATATAAATAAAACATATTATTCTTATCATTTATATGACTACTGATGTTCATAATCCAAAACATGTTATGTGTTACACTACACCTGCATTAAGAATGCGATCAAACCTAATGTATGAACTCTGCCCGTCTCAACACGTCCCCAGTCATTTTCCAGACATCCACTGATGATCATTATTTTCCCATTATTGTGTTTTCCTATCATGCACACTCTGCATCACCTTCACCTTTTTTTCATTGATTCCATGCATACGGAGCTGTAGAGCTTTCAGCTTTTATGTATTTTGTTCACATGTCTGCACTAAAAGCTGAAAACCTCAGAACAAGACAAATAACAGTACAAGTCAGAGATCTGAGCTGAGGTGCTACGTCTGTCTTCTGTAAGCTTGTGCACCTTCATCCTGGTCATTGTGCAGATTCATTTATTTTTTGTGACTCGTGAGCTGCTTTCATGCATTGTTTTGTGGACCTCAGTATAATTATTGCACAGGAATTTAGTATCAGTCTAGTGACAGGAGCACACAGTCACTACCTTCCCATTGAAACCTCAGATAGAAATAAAACTGCCTACACTACCAGGTTTTAGTGGCCAAAAGTCAAAGGTCACAGTCACCTGTCAATTCTTTATGTAAATGTGATGTCACAAAAGTGATAGCTTGATTAAAATGTCTCTGTTTCCAAAGCGTGAAGTAAGTGTATAAAACGTTGCTATCAGCCGCACCACCTCCCTTACTCCTTTTTAAGGGTGAGACATTGTTACTGTTGTTACAACAACTGTAAAAACACACCTATTTAAATCAAAGTGTTTCTTTGATATGCTTCCCTACATATACAGTGGGGTGCAAAAATTTGGGCAAACGTGTTAATCTTCATGATATCCCTGTATAAATTGTTGGTTGTCACAATAAAAAAATGTCAATTAAATATATCATATAGGAGACACACACAGTGATATTTGACAAGTTAACCAAAGTTTATAGGATTTACAGAAAGTGTGCAATAATTGTTTAAACAAAATTAGGCAGCGGCATATGTTTAGGCACCGTTGTCATTTTATTGATTCCAAAACCTTTAGAACGAATTATAGAAACTGAAATTTGCTTGGTAAGCTCATGGAATAAATGCTGTGGACTGATGAAACTAAAGTTGAGTTATTTAAGCATAACAAGGGGCGTTATGCATGGAGGAAAAAGAACACAGCATTCACACCAAGAAAAACACCTGCTACCTACAGTAAAACATGGTGGTGGGTCCATCACGCTGTGGGGCTGTGTGGCCAGTGCAGGGACTGGGAATCTTGTCAAAGTTATATAAGGATACGTTTGGATTCCACTCAATATCAGCAGATTCTGGAGACCAATGTCCAGGATTCAGTGACAAAGCTGACACTGAAGCTGGATCTTTCAACAAGACAACGACCCTAAACACTGCTCAGAATCTACTAAGGCATTCATGCAGAGGAACAAGTACAACGTTCAGGAATGACCATCTCAGTCCCCAGACCTGAATATCATTGGAAATCTGTGGTGTGAGTTAAAGACAGCTGTCCATGCTCGGTAGACATCAAACCTGAATGAACTAGAGATGTTTTGTAAAGAGAATTGGTCCAAAATATCTTCAATCAGAATCCAGACTCTCATTGGAAGCAAAAGGAGGATCTACTAAATGTTGAGTTCATTTCTTTTTTGTGGTGCCCAAACATATGCACCTGCCTAATTTTGTTTAAACAGTTATTGCACACTTTCTGTAAATCCATAAACTTTGTTTCACTTGTCAAATATCACTGTGTGTGTCTCCTATATGATATATTTAATTGACAGTTTTTATTGTAACAACGATTTATACAGGAAAATCATGAACATTGACAAGGTTGCCCAAATTTTCGCACCCCACTGTTCACATATACATACAGTATTTACCAACTCTTTACAATCTCACATATACACACTCAGTATAACCCATTATGTGGAGAAATGTTCACTGTAATAAAACTGTGAACATAGCTGGGGTTAGTAGAGGTTAGACCCTAGTACAGTTTGTAACCTGTGCTTTCTTCTCTGCAGGCAAAGAGATGATCGAGATGTACTTTGACTTCCGTCTCTTCCGCCTGTGGAAAACTCGTCAGCACTCGAAGCTTCTGGACTTTGACGACCTCTTGTAATGTCATTGCTTATCCCACGTCAAAACCTACTGTTGTACGGTGACAGGGCGTTTGGTGAAAGGTCTGCCATCTAGAGGCACCTAGACCAGCCCTGCAGCAGCGCTGAAGCCAGGAGTAGAGTCTTCTGTCCTACTGAAGTGGCACGGTGACCCTGTGGAGTCAGTCAGCGGCGTGCTTTTTCACCCCTATCCATTTTCACTTTCTGCCTATCTCTCTGAGAAAAGAGAAGGAGAGGGACAAAAAAAGCGAGTGAGGGACTCATCCTATCCTAAATGGAAACTAGAGTAAGATTCTTGAGTTTAGAAGAACAGATTATAGTGGTTGAACAGAAAAAAACTCTTCTTTCTGAGTTTTCGGAGGTGGACAGGTTTTTTGCCTTTATTCTTCTTGTGTACTTTTTCCTCATAAAGGCTTGAAAGATGGTGTTTTCTTTGTAAAGTGTGGAAGAATTAGAGTTCTTTATGTAAATGAACAAGTGCTTACTCAAGCATTAGACACTAGAGCTCCAGCTTCTCTCAATGCCATTGTGTGAAAAATCTAAAAATTGAATTAGACTTAGTGAAAATTAAAGGTGTCCATTTAACACAGTTTTTTCAAAACTTCTAATAAATGTGTTAGGTTTTATATACAGACTGTTGTATTAACTCAGGTTTAATCCCTTGTTTGGTACTAAGAATTACTGGCATTGTTCAATCCAGGGCCTTCATGCTCCACGCAGCCATTTTCAGTGGAACGCTATGACTGTCAGGGAGGTCATATCTTAACTTGTGTGTGAAAAGTGGAGCTTTTCTACATTTTCCTAGTTGCTCTTGTCAACTGTAGCCCAACAGACAGATCCGTGCATGTTTCATAGCATTACTAACACTGGCCATTATTTCTTAAGCTCTTAGTCTGCAGGTGCTGATTCATAGTGTACGTGTGTTTTGTCAGCGCGTGATGAGGCTGCAGGTGGAGACACCACACTCTTTATACTTTAACACTGACAGCATACTGTAAATAGTGTACTCGATTTACTCTCATAGCTTGGAGTAAATTTGAACGTTTCATTTCTCTAATATCTTTGACTTAACTTGAATCACTCAAAGTAGCAATGGAGTGGCAGAGGGGATGTTTTCTTTCTCCTCACCACCTAATTGTTTTTGTGTTAGATACTCTTCCCAACAGTGCTCTAGCAGAGTCTGCTTAGTAAAAATCACAACATCAATATCTGTGTCCCAGATACAGTCCTTGTCCTTGTCGTTTTTGGCTTATATATTTTATCTGATGTATTTTAGTATTTCACTTTCATAAAGAATGGGTTAGATAATAGCAGCGGTGGTAAAAATAACTTGACTTTTCATTCCTGGTGTGGCTAAAACACAGTCAGTATAGATTTTACAGATGATTGCTCATTACATGCGACTTAGCCTCGTCACAGAATCAAATTTGGGTTTAGGTTCTTCTGTAGAAATGATTCAAAGTAACATACTGTGTGCTTTCTTGATCTGCACAGGCTTCCTAACTACATCCAAGCTTCCCTCACGTGACATGTGCATGGTTTTAATGAACCCTTTCACTGTTACCTGTGTATTTGTGTGTTGTTGTTGTTGTTGGTTCCTGATCTGAACTGAGTCAGAGGAGCTGCTAGCACTATTCATCCTAATGCATCTGAGGACATGCAGCGTGTCCTCTATATGGAGAGCTTTGGTCCACAACGGGACATGTGAGCATTTAAATATCTCCTATTGCCACTAAAGATGTAAAATATGCTATTGACTATTAACTAAATTATCTATAAGAAATAGTAGTAAGTAAAGTAAAGTAAATAGTTGTTACTAGTTGTTACAGAGGGAGCAGCTTTTGAGATAATTACTGGTTTTTGGACTGAAGCCCTTTAAGCGAATGAAGGACAAACACCACATTTCTGACCGTCCTTTGAAATTTCTGCTTTGTATTAATACGTTTTTCTGTATTTAAATGATCACTGTATGATTTGTGCACTTGTTTCATAAAAATGCTTACATAGACACTTGCAGTCAAATGTTTAGACACACCTTCTCCTTCTCCTCCCTGTATTTTTATTATTTGCAACTTTACATTTAATATTGAAGACATTAAAGCTATAAAACAACATGTATAGAATTATCTATAATAAGTAGTGTTGTTGTGAAGGCCCCCTAAACCAAGACCAAGACCAAGACTCACTAAGGCGAGACCAAGACCAAGACTGGTTGAGGCCAAGATCTAGACCAAGAATGAAAACAGACTGGGGCTCTTTTTATTTTGATGATTATAAGTGAAAACTAATAAAAAATCCAAATTCAGTAGTGAAAAGGTTCAATATTGAAGTGTGTCTTGGTCTTGGTCTTGGTACTCTCAAGTCTCTGCAATGTCTTGATCTTGTTCTTGGTCTGGTGGACTTGACTACAACTCTAATAAACAGCCTAGAATATATTTTGGATTCTTCAAAGTAGCCACCATTTGCTTTCAAGATGGCCTCACACACTCTTGATGGGTCTTTCAGTCAGCTGGAATGGTTTTCTAAAACTCTTGAAGGAGTTGGCTGCTTTTCCCTCACTCTCTGGTCCTACTCATCACAAATCATCTCAACTGGATTCAGGTCAGGTAACTGTGGAGGCCAGGTCAACTGATGCTCCACTCTCTTTCATGCACAAAAAGCTTTTTCATAACCTGGAGGCGTGCTCAGGCTCATTGATGGCTGTTGGAAAACGAATGATGGTTTCAGTGCAAACCAAATGGGAGTGTCCTCAAATTTGACTACGTCACCAACAGTGTCAACAGTAAAGCAAACCTACAGCATCACACCTCCTTCTCCATGTTTCACAGTGGAAACCGCATATTCAGGGTCTGTCCGTTCACCCTCCACATCTAAAAAAGTCACAGCACTTACAACCAAAAAGCTTTCATTTGGACCAGAGCTTTCAGATTGACTGGATTTGTGCAGTAGTAGTTGAAGTACTGACACCACCCTTGACTCTGAAGGCAGTAAGAAGGCAAGTGATGTCATCATCAACACTTGAAACGACAGTCATTCCAGCTGAGAGAACATCACGAGTGGGCCAAAGCTCAATGTAACTACTCTGAACAACCTTAAACATAGTGAAATGTAAGTCTTGCTCCGGGTTAATTGAACATGTTTTTGATAACTACATAAATTAAGTTGTGCTGTCATAAGTTTAATGTCTTAAAAAATCAATGTACAATGTTGAAAATAATTAATAGTAATAACAGCAAGAATTTTGCCTTTTTGTGAGAACATCTTCTCGATTTCTCTTTCCATTGAAACTGATGAATTTGTTGTTAATGCAAATTCAAAGCTACCTCTAACTTCGCCTGTTATCTTGATATTGCTCACTGCAATAATTCACCAGGACAACAGTCATGTCATGATCACAAATTTGCGGTTTCAGTGTCTTACTGAAACATTCTTTCTGTTGTCGTCACGTCACTTTCAGTCACGGTTAGCTTATATTAAGTTAAACTAAAGATTGCTCAACATCTTTCGGACAGCAGACTTGGCCCTGTGCTTTCTTGACCTTTAATCTGTTGTTTACCTTAACAATGTAAGCAGAAGCACTGGCCTGTTGGTTTTGTACTGATGGAATGAGTGTTGTCGTACTTTGTACTGGATTCATCATGTATTTGTACAAGTAATTCTGCTCCACCTGCTGAAAGCTTTGTATTAACTATTATTAAATGTCCTTCAGCCAGGTAGTAATTCTATCTTGTTGCTAGTCCTGCTTTATACAAGCCTTAAAATTCATGTATAATTCGTGTTAAAATCCGAACGCTTCTTTAGTTCAGAGGTCTATATATGTGGATTATATCCTGACTGTCTTGTGTGCTCAGTTTCCTCTCTGCTTCGGAGTAGGCTCGGAACCGTTGTCACCATTTGCTTCATATTGAAATGTATTAGTTTCAAAATGACCTACTGTCCAAATGTTTCTTCCGTAGCCATATACTGTGTATAGTGTTTTACTTTATTGTTACAGCTGCATTTTTACCTGAAATAAGGTCATTTCTCTGAGCTTTAAGGTGGTAAATGACCACTGCTTTACACAGGAGCATCATAGCAGTGATAGTGATAGTTACTGGCGGAAAACCCTGCCAACATGAACCAGACTTCTATGTTTCATGACTTAGAGATCCAAAATCACTGCAAATAAAAATATTTGATTGAAAAACTGATGTTGGTAGTAGCATATCATGAGCATGCAGTGACAGAGGCGTATTTCTGCTAAGTGAACTCAGGTAGGACACACTGATAGATAATATGTGTTTATAAAACACCAGCAAAGAATCACACACAACCTTGGCAATCTTTTGTGGGCGCTGACAACTTTGAAATAACTCTGATCTCAGCTGTCAAGAGCCCCTTTAATAGGGTTTTGCATTCATAATGACCAAATTCATTACAGTGGAGCTGACCCAGCCAGTAAGTTGTGCTGGTTCACTGAAGCAGCCATTTCCATTTCCTGAGAAAATAATTACACAAATCAACAGATTAATCTTTCCTCTCCTGTTACTTTCCAACTGTGTCATCATTTACAAAAGAAGACATTTGCCCCCAGTTCAAATTACTACCCTGCATTGTTCCTTGTTTCCTGCCTCCCTCCCTCCCCCCACACTGATCTTGCCAGGATTGTCAGGTTCTCAGTTGGGAGCATGATTGAGTTTGATGCTGCTTTGATTGCCCTGACAACTCCAGTCAGGCTGTGATTGTATTTTTGGAAGAGAGGAACATAAAGTGTTTATTTCCTGTAAGTTTCCTTTGACATCAAGTTCTAGGTCGACTAACTGAGCATTACATTTTTAATTAGTCTTTGTAGACTGTAAGAGTGATCAATGTTACATATATATAAGTTTCAAAACCATGATTATCATGTACATGTCTTAATAAATAAAATGTTGCTTATTATAAAAGATAATATTGCAAATAACATTACTGTTTATGGTGATTTTCCTCCTTCCTTAGAATAGACATTATGGATGGAACTTTAGTCCAGGATGGAAATTTATTGTATCTGAACTATTAGCAATGAGATGTTACATTGCACAACAGGGAAGTGGTTGTTTCTAAAGCATTTTCTTAGTAAACATTAGTTCTACATCACTTTCAGTTTTACTGTCTTTTTATTGAAGCGGTGATGGAATTTGTGCTGTGCTGTTGAACACTCCGTCGATGCAATGCAATTCAAATAAAAGTCTCCAATATATTATCCAACTTGTTAAATGTGCAAGGTGCATGAAATGTCCCTAAACTGTTTGTGCAGTGGATTAAACTAAGCTTCACTTTGTAATCTCCTGTGGAGCGTGGCTGGTTGCAGTAGAGGATAATGGATGACTAACGTGACTCTGGGGAGTGCTAAAGTTACAAGAGAAACGAATTATTAGCAAAGCAAAGGCACATATCTGGTGAAAGAAGAAACACACAGAGACAACTGAAACAATTCAATAGTTAAACTTACCTAAATAAAGAATTCAAGATTTGTTGTCCTGGTGTTTGTGGAGTGCAGGGTATCAGGAAAGTCCCCCAGCAGACTAAATCTATAGCAGCTTAACTAAGAGATGGTTCAGTCACCTGATCCATCTCTAACTATAAGCTTTATTAAAAGTCTAATCTTAAAGGTAGAGAGGGTGTCTGCCTCCCAAACCTGGATTGTGCTCTGCTGGGATAATAAACACCTAAAAACAAAGTTCAAAACATGTTAGGGCTGTCAATCGATTAAAAAAATGTACTAATTAATCGCAAAGTTTTCTGTAATTAATTGTGATTAATCGTAATTTTGTTTAACATGTCTAAAACTAAAGAAGACTAAATGTGCTTAAATACAAAGTCAAATACAAACTCTTTCAGCTCAATGACTTTGACCTTAACTTACACTTCGTATGTCTTCTTTTCTCTTCTCTTCTCTTCTCTTCTCTTCTTTTCTTTTCTCTTCTCTTCTCTTCTTTTCTGACTTTTTTCTCCAGAAATCTGAGAAAAAGGGACATTAGAAAGTGTGCATGAGCTTTCTTCAGCTGCAGTGCTCTGAGCTTTCAGGATCTGTATATAAAACACTAATATAATAGCAAACATCACAGAAACATCCTTTAGTATCTGCAGCAGTTCACGTCACCTGCATGTGCACATGCACAAGTGCCATCTTTCCCTCTGCACAGTATTGCACATAGTGAGACGTCTGCAGGCCTCTCTGATTGAAGCTGAAGGCTAACCTTTTCTCCTGACCGACACCCTGCTGTTTGGTGTCAAAGTCCACTGTGAAGTACAGCACACTTCACTGCAGCCCTGACCCTCACCATCCCTCTCCTTCCTGTATGACAAGACAAAATAAGATAATGTGTCATTGATCCCCAAGGTGGAGCTTCGTGTGTTACAGCAGCCTAGTGATAGTCAAAGAGGAAGGAAACAATAAGGCACTGTGTGGATAATGAAGTAATGATCCAAGCTTTAAATGCTGCAGCTGCAGCCACAGCACTTCTCTAACGGGACGTCTGCTGTGAGGCAGTATACAACACATTCAGCTAATTTAACACAGATTCCTGATGTGTTCTAATCAGCAAAAAGTGATTGATATTCAGTCTGTATGCTGGTATTCTGTCCTTAGTCCGTGAGACAACATGGATTCATGTTAGTTTACAGACACTGGCTCCAAAAGATGCAGCCAAATTTTTATCACATATAACTAACACAATGTTTCTAAGCTGATATAACACAAACCAAAAGTGATGGTGTGCAAAATAAGGGAAACAGTGTTTTAATGGAGCGTTGAATGACATTTGGGAGCAACGACCTTAAGCAACATCTTCCTGTAGCTGTGGATCAGGATGAATCACGGACCATTTGTTTTTCCAGCACTGCTTCAGCTCAGACATATTCAGGACATGCGGAAACTGGTGTTTCCTATGTTGGTGACTTTAGTAAAGATCAGATAATGTTTCATGACCAATTTATGCAGACAGCAGGGAAATTGCCAGAAGTGCAGTGAGTTATTGTTGCTCATCACCGAGTAGAAACCTGGTTTCCCGCTCTACTAAACTGACCTTAAAGGGAAAGGGTGGTAGATATTCCCACCTTGTGCTGAACAGGAGGATTAAAAGAAAGGGATGTCCAACATTTAACTGCAGCATTTATACATTTGACTGTTTAGTAGTTGATGTAACAGCTTTTGCTTCAATGACAGCGTGTACTCAAGATGCAAGGTTGTGATTAGGCAATGTCCCTTGACGTCACAGCGATACTGGTTTTCTCAGGCTCTCAGTGTAAGTCCAGGGGAGCTGACAACAGCTCACCGTGGAGGCGCCAGCACTCCTAGATCTTTTTGCAAAGCTTTGAGGATCTTCTGGTTTCATTTTCCAGCTACTGTCCTTGAATCCTGTCTCTAAAGAACAGGGCGGTTCTACTTCGGGTGTGTCAGGTTATAGTTGATTCTGCTCCCTGACCCCACGTTGTATCTCTGTTGTCATCTCTGTTTGTCTCCTCCCCACATCCTTCTGTAAAACCCATCAACTGGTCAGGACATCTGGATAAAACTTAACATGATGAGTGTCACATGAGTGTCAGCTGCTTTATTTTGAATTCCTAATATTTTTTCATAATTTTACGTGTTATAGCATCTGTAATATCCAAGACTTGACCAGTTGATGTGATATGTGATTAACAAAGGACTAACTAACTAACTAACTAACTCTCACTCGTGATCACAGAGAACGTTCAGCGAATGAGAGACACTGTCTGTTAGATTTAGCTGCCATGTTTGAGCTGAGCCCCCTCAGAACAGGACTGTCTGTAAAACCAAGTGGAATTATAAAAGCTGTCAGCATGATTAACCTTTGGCTTGCTTGTGCTCCTCACCCTGTGTTTCTGTGGCCCAGTCACAACCATGTCAGCCGTCTATCTCTCTGTTAGCTCTCCCCGTGTGTTCCTCTCTCTGTATTCCATCCTCACACACACACACACGATGAAAAATCCTCCTGATTGATCTTTGCTCTGTGATCCATACCTGGGTTCAATCCAATTAACCTTCAAACAAAGGGTCGTGTATAAGGAGGTGTGTGTGTGTGGGCGAGGCAGAGGGGCAAAGCGTGGTTTTGTGAGTGGTGCATATCGACTCTGTCCATCAGCACAGTCAGTTGTGTGCTCTTTGCAGACAATACTAGAAATTAAGCTGTTGGGATCAATTAATTTGGATCGTTAAGTGAGTAAAGTGCTGTAAGTAAAGGTAAGGAAGATGAACTATCAGCTGTCAATCAAAGATGCCATGTGCCAAGAAGCATCTCCCACAGAACATAACTATGAAAAACATCCAGAGAACTGTTGGCAGGACACATGTTAGGTTTAACAGGTTTAGGACATTTCTGATAATGTAGCTAAATCGATCTTATTAGATAGTGAAATCAGGACACACGTGGTCTGCTGGACACCTTGGATACAGGTGTCAACATGGTCTATAAGAAAAAAACAGCACTGAACTGAACAACTTCAATAAAGAGACTTGTGGCCACAGGTGCTGCACGACCAGTCTCTCAAATGTTGTAGTTAATAGTACTAATATAGTAGAAATATCAAAGAAGCACTGAAAAACCAAACAAATCTCCTTCCACAAAACTCTGTGAGACTGAATAAACAGAAACAGGCTGACGCTGGACGCAGAGCGGTTCACTTGTACTGTACAGGAGATGTTTCGCTGGCTGAGGGACTGTAGGTATAAAGTCCATGCTTCAGTCACTTTAATGTCTTTTCTGCCTGTGCTGCACTGTTTGCTCACATTGAGTCCTCACGCAGGCATCAATCCAGCTTTGGCTGTTTTTCAGTAGCTCAGTCATGGTGGCTCAATGACAATCTACTACCGCTCTGCCAGCCGTGATCCATCTCCAGTCACTGGCCTATTGGCACACCAGTAAATTCTTTATCAGCTGACGCATTCCACTAACAGAAAACACCACTAATCTACAACCTCATTTACACCTACTGAAGGTAGAAAGACTTCTCCTGGAATACTGATGAAGCTCTTGTGAGGAGGGAACGTAATGTTGTTGTCTGACCTCGTCCTCTTCCACTCTCTGCCTCATGTTGTTTTATGCTTTATGGACATATCCTTCCAGCTATCCATTAACGGTGTGCCGCTGCAATCAGCAGCGTTCACGGAGTCTTCCAGCTCTGTCAGCACTTTAAGGGTCAGCCAGCTGCAGGGAGACAAATGGACACCCTGTATCCTCACGAGGCCCCGAACCATAAATTGAATTGCTCAATACCAATGACTCCTCCCCATCACACCGGTCATTTTCTGGAATAACCTTAGGAGTTCTTACAGAACCAATCCAGTTTATCGACTCTGATATTCAGCACACAGTTAACAGTTAGAGATTACTGTGTGCACAGAGGATTAGTCATACGGATACATTTAAGATCACATTTACTTTTTTAGAATTACAGTTTAAGAGCACAGCCCAGTGACTAGATAAGGACGCTCCCTCAATACAAACCCTGAGACCCCAACTTAGCCTACCGAGTGTGACACTGAGTGCTGTCATTCCAAAACATACAGTATCTGTCAGATACTCCCCCCACACCCCACTGCCTGATCAAAACAGACTTTATTTTGCAGTTTTGTTATTCTGTTCATTTCATGTGTCTTTTTGGTCACTGTTGATCTTTTTTCCTATTTTAGCTAAGCTATGTTACATTTAAACCAGAAACATTAACATTTAATCAATTCTAATTAGTACTGTTGAGTTATGTAACATGTCTTTATATGTTACTGCAGCAGGTTTATATGTAGACATGTGTTAACTTTGATCATGCAGAAAAGGATTTTAAACTTAATTCTGAAACTAGTGCTAAGCAACAGAAGAATTCGTGAGAATACCAATGTGAGCATTGTTGGAAACTTTGGAAGTCTTTGAAAGACAGATTCAGATTTACAGTTCAAGTGGAAGGAGTTTGGGACCACAAGACTGCGCCAATTAAGCTGGCTAGAGAGTTGGTGCCCATTGTGGATTGGTTGTCTGCCCATGAGGGTTTAGGGTTACAGAAAAATGCACACACTGCTAAACCGTGAGCCTCCTCTCTCTCACACAAATGTCCTTCCAAAAATCCACCCTCCAAAATCAATTTATGCTTTATTCTATGATATTAGGTCACCTTTGCCAGTCCCCTCTCCCTGCAGACCAGAGTCTTCTCCTAACCTACTTTAGTCCCACATACATACACATTCTAGGAATTTATGACTCCTGACTTTGACCTGAAAATGAGATCATTCCAAAACAAACATTGTTGTTTAAGCATATGGATGAGAGCCTGTGGCAGTTACTCTTTATCATGTTGATAACTAACATCACTTAATGCTCTAACCAGGTCACACTGCACACACCACGGACATAACTGCAATCTTTAACCTCTAAAATGCCATTTTCCACAAAAGCACCTTGAAGGACTTTCTTCACACACACTGGATGAAGACCAGGTAGACCATTTGCTGGGAGTCTACAGGGAACTGATCTGATAACATGTCACACCTCACTGTAGTCCTCTGGCCTGCTTTTCACACACCCAGGCTCTGACATCTCCAGACTGTAACTGATCAAAAGCTGTGTGAGTTGGCTGCTATGCTGAAAGAGTCCGGCTCAAACTGGCAAAGGTGCAAACATAACTGAGATGCACAAGTGAAAAAAATGTTTTGTTAATGTTAAATTTGGTTCATTTTGGGATCATTCAGTTTATTTTAAAGAATATACATTTTTCATATGTATAAACTCATGACGTATGAAAATGCATGACGTACCAATAAGATACATATGGAAACCAAATCAAAACACAGTGTATATTTTAGGGAAAACTACAGACAGGAAGGTTAAAGCATTTTAAACCTGCTTATTTCCAATTTGACACAACATAACAACATGCACTTCATTAACCATGCATCATTTCACTGTCATAGGTGTCAACATGCTAAACACCTATGATCCAGAACTAACACAAGCAAGGTGTCTGAGCTGACGGACCGAGTTCAGTAAAGATGAAAATGAAACTCTATCGAGCAAGTCCTTGTTGTGTTGTTTGGGTGTCGACATTAAATGATCACAGATGGTCGTAAAAATCCACACGTTCTTACCATTGACCAATTTATGGCTCATAATGTTCAGGAGCCTGAGCCAAGTCTGGAGTCATTTAGTGATGAGTAGTGAGTCTACGCCACAGTATCAAATTAATGTATGCAGAAGCTGCACCCAGAGCTCACTTGAGGAATTATGGGGGCTGGGAAAAAGGTGGATAAAGCCTGCTTAGCATTTCAAACTGACCACATGTGCATGAAAGTCAAGGCTGAACACGTTAGCAGGTGGTTGGCAGCTGGGACTGTAGGCTTGCAGTTTGGGCCAATTTGCTGTCTACTGGTACAAACACCAACCAGGCTAAACCAACCTAAGGCCACATACAAACATTGTATGAACAAGAAACAATATCTGCTTTTCTTTGCCTTAATGCAACGCTAGCTTTAAGCTGTCGAAAGCAGGACCAGCACTGGTGTTGCTTCACCTTGTCACAAAGGATTACCACTTAACATCTAAAGACTAAAAAGGCTGGGACATCAAAACACTGACCAGATCCATGTCTCCTGATAACTGGGCCCTCTGTCCGTGTCTGAGGGACTGGTCGCGTGCTTCTTTCATGTGTGCTTAACAGCAGTTGCTTCCAGGTGAGTGTGAAGTCTGGGGCTAAGTGTTCTTTTCTAAGTTAGAAAAGAAGATATTAAGAATTTCTATTCAATGTTTCTTTTTAGTCAATGTCTCATATCTGATTACTTGAATACATTCTTAATCACTGCAGGTGTACACTGTAGGCTAATCTGTGACGGTTACCAAAGACTCATTTGGAGGTCCAGTGTTGGTTTGGTTACCATAAGCAGTAAGCATCACTGTGGACGCTCCATTACTGGCATCTTGATCATGTGTTATTACACAGAAAAGAACACTGAAACTTACTGTCATTAACACTATGTGATTTCAGAATAAAAGCATGCACTGCTAACTCTGTTCCTGCGCTGATATTTCTGTCCTGAGCAAGCAGTGCCCCTCTGTGGAGAGTCAGGGCGATGCCTGCTAACAAGAAAGCACATCTTGTGTCGTCTGAGTGTGCCGAAGACAACATTTATGCTTATTGTAAAGATTAAAAATCCACATCTGGTGGAATCATATATTTTCCATATTTAGTTGTCCCATTTACACAATTGGTGCCAAGAAACTAAAAAAAAACAATCAGTAATGCATTCAAACATGCTTCATTCCCTCTGTCATTACCTCCCCGTCTCCCTGTCTTTGTTCGCTTGTGCAGTGTCTTCAGACTCTGCGCTGTGTGTTTCGGGTGTGCACTTACTGACCAACCTGTGTCTTGTTGTCCTCTTGTTGCCTTGTCTTTTTTATCTTTTCATTCATCCTAACCACTCGAGGTAGACGGGACGGATAATATACTGATGCTGTGTTTCTGAATATCCTGACCTGAAACGCAGCTGGTGTGAATGATGCTCAGTTTAAAAAATACCCATGAATGTGTGGAACAGGTTCAAAGCGTTTGCCCCATAGATTTAAAGGACAAATTCAACCTAAAATCATTTGGTTATTAACAAAATTACAACTGTTTTTGTAAAAATATCTAAAGAAAATGTTGTACCTAAAGTTAACAGTCACAGAAAAAAAGATGCTTTTATCCAAAGCAACCTACAAGAAGAAGACACAAACAATTACCAAATCAGGTTCAGGAGTTACTACAAAATAAGGGCCCTGATAAAACCCAACTCATCAAGAAAGAACATGTGAGGAAATGTTTTGTGCTAGACATCAATATAGTGTAGTGTAATATAGTGCTGCACTGTTTTGTATTTTGGTGCATTGAAGTTGTTAGAACTTGAACGTGGAACTTAATGTTCTCTCACAGAGACTGAGTTTGTTATAGAACATTTTATTCCTGTTAGACACCTTTAATCATTTCCGTCCTTACTTTGTGTCATATTCTTAGTTATAATTTAGTTTGAGCATCTGGAAACAGGGGGCTGGCAGAGTAATCAGGCCTCAGTAATCACAGTACATGACAAAGCTGTGTAGTAGGTACATGCACAGTTCTTATTTGAAACCTTCCTCTCTTGGTTTTGCCCTGTGTGACCTGACACAGCCAGAGCTCCACAGCCTCATTGTAAGCTGATAAACAGATCAGTGTCTGCATAATTCATCCACTTCTTTATATTCTGCTGTTGTTGGAGGGGTGGAGGGCAGGCGGAGAACCTGAAAGACGCACTGAATCTTTCATGATCTTTTGATGTGTTGGCGCTGTGCTTTTATGTCAGGTGGGCACGGTGGCGGTGTGGAGAGGGAGACAGTCTGAAGAGGCAGGAGAAAACCTGAAGGCTCAAAGTGAAGCTGTTGTTTTATCCCCTCAACCCATAATGTTTCCACACTCATTGTGCTAAAAAGCTCCGGTTCAAAGACACGTAATTAACATGATCGGCAGCTCCCACAAAGTGCATAGCAACATTACAGCAGCATCATGTGATCGATATATAACTTACCAATCACTCGTTACATCACTGATGTATGTGTGACCTTTGAGCTTCTACCTGACATTTTGTGAGAAAAGCGTTCTTTGATCATACGTGTGGGGAATGTGCAAGTCACAATGTGCATGCAAACATCATTCATTGCATTTCTTAAATGCATATACTGTACAGCAGATGCTACGATGTGTGCACAGCTCCAGCTGGCTCTTACTACACTATACATGCTCGAATCAAAGGAACTGGAAAAATCTGAAACGTGACAAAGGGAAAAGACGTGAACATAAAATCCCACATAACATGATGAAAATTGGTGACTATTTTAATGATTTGTTTGAGAAAACGTCAATAATACAAATTTATAATTTATGTAAAGTCTACAGGCTTAGACAGGTTTTTATTGGTTCCTTTAAAACTGAGACATTGGAGTGTTCAAGAAAAATAACCTTAATGCAACTCAAATTATCACAAAAGAAAATGAAGAATGTGAACGTCGGGGTGTGATCTCTGCATGTTTGAGGTGTCTGTCTCGCATTCGACTCCACAAAACAGACTCATCAACTAGGCAGCTCTTTCTGCAACTCTCCTCTCGTATTCACGTGTCGGTTAGAGAGCGCACCGTCCTCAGTCAATAGATGTGATTTCCTGTTACACAAGCGCAGAGTCCGAGTCCAGGTCTGCACAATAAAAAGAAAACGGGCGAGCAGACAGAGGAGGCAGGAAATATTTACAGTAACACAACATGGTCTCTCTCACTGGTTACAAAACAAAGTACTCACCAAAAAACAGGAGGACGTTTTAGTCAAGTAAGACGTGCAGTGAAAACAGAACATACAGTATGTAACACGTCGGAGCAGACGTCAGAAGAGCAAAAGTCCACTGCTCACTGAAAACACATGGGACACACTGTGTTTGTGCAGTGAGTACAGCTTCCACTACTATCACACTGTGTGTTCTACATACTGTGAGGGAAAGTGATGTCAGAGATCACCTGTTGGGGTGTTTGCTTGTTTTGTTTTTTTGCTCAGGTTCTGTTTAGTTTACTGTCCAGACTGTGACTAATGATCCCAGGCCCTTGAGTCCTTATGTAGGATAGATGGGGTTTCCGGGTGGAGCACTCAGCTTGTGGTCAGATCAGATGTTGGTGGTGGCTCCAGGCTTTCTGCAAATTCTCCCAGCTCATCCAGCACCTCTGTGAACGCTGGCCGTCTGAAGGACTCCACCTTACATCAGAGAGCAAAGTGTGGCTTAATGTGAATGTTTACCCTATGACTAACATTTGTCCAACAAGCCAAGAGCACTCAAGAGGAAAATGTTCCTGTTTGCTCTTCCACAGCTCTAATACTGCTGATTGTCATCTCCAAAGAAGAAAAAAAAGGCCAGACATAAGTCTGACACTTTGTCTCTGGATGCGTCCTGCTCTTTGTCGCTGCGTCTGAGCTCAGCATGAGGTGCATGAATCACACTGGGAAATTGGAAAGCAGACTTCATTGCCATAGGTCTTACAGAAAAATTGTTTCAGAGATAGCTGTAAACTCTTTTGAAACTTGGAAGGATGCTGAATTGAGATTTTCACTTTAGTCACTGTACTATGACTTATTTTAGACCTCATATTTGCATAGAAGAAATAAATGTATTAGCAATGTTATTCATCTGTGGACGTGTACTTACCATACAGCAGCTGGCTGCTAACTCCAGGAGTCGCTGAGGACAGTCAGTCACCAGCTCCCTGAATGAACTCACATCCAGCCCATAGTCCTAATATATATGAAAATCAACATTGTAGCCTGAGTACATCACAGTGGAAAGAAAGTACGTTAATTCTTTAGGTATTCCTGGTTTTCTGCATGAATTGATCATTAAATGTGACCAGATTACAGATCATACACATAACATACACATTATTTAATATCAAAGTCCTCAATGTGTTCATCAAACACATCCATAAACATAAAAAGTGACATTGGAAAGAGGAAGTGAAATACCAGGCTTCTGATGTTACTAAACAGACTCTAGAGTCAGATGTCAAAGCTGGACTCTAATCAGTGAAATGAGTAAATGTTCTGCACTTTCATCGTACTGTTCCAGCCATTCACACGCTTAGTCTTTCACACTGTGATGGTCTGACCCAGGTGGTGTATGTGTGTCTGTGTGTGTGTGAGACTACACTTCCTTCAGAAGTAACCTGATACGAGGTGATTTCTGCTGTGATAATGGGTTTCGTATTGTTCTTTACCTGTGACCTGGGTAGTATTTCAGGGTCAGCAGGAATCCTGGCAAGAATTTCACAGAGCACAATGCCAAAGGAGAAAACATCGACCTGGAAGAAATACAACTAGGATTAATATTTTTTTTGTGTCATTGGAATTAAAGGAACTATCGGATGGATACCAATTTGTTTACATTAAGTATAAGTCCTACATGCACACAAATGTAACTTATGGGGTTCCTCATGGTTCTGTGCTTGGACCAATTATTTTTAATTTAAAACATGTCTCCGCTGGGCAAAATTATAGGGAAGCAATCATTACATTTCCATTGTTATGCAGATGATACCCAGCTATATTTATCTGTGAAACCAATGAATTAGTTAAACTTCAAGCTTGTTCAAAAGACATAAAGGCCTGCGTGTCCTGTAACTTTCTACTCCTTAATTAAAACAAAACAGAGGTCATTATTATATTTGGGTCTAAAGACATGGTATCTAGTCAGGTTGCTACACTAGATGATATAGCTCTGGCCTCAACTGTGACGAATCTTTGACCAGGATATCTCCTTTACCTGCTACATAAAATAAATACCTTCTTCCACCTCAGGAATGTTACTAAAATTAGCAGCCTAAAACATCATGTCTCGAAGTGATGCTGAGAAACTAGTCCCTGCTTTTGTAACTAGACTAGACTACTGTAATTTATTTCTCATAGTTTGTCCCAATAACTTACTCAAAAGCCTCCAGTTAATCCAGAATGCTGCAGCCAGAGTTCTGACTGGACTTAACAAGAGAGATCATATTTCTTTTACATTAGCTTCTCTCCATTGGCTTCCTGTTAAATCTAGAATAGAGTTTAAAATCCTTCTCCTCACATATAAAGTAC